>PVKS010032320.1:0-22657 GCA_004027875.1 Aplodontia rufa | reverse complement strand
CACCACACACACACACACACACACACACACACACACACACACCGGACTTCTACTCAGCAATTAGAAACAATGGTATTGTGGCCTTTGAAGGTAAATGGATGGCAATGGAAGAAATCATGCTGAGCAAAGTTAGCCAAAGCAAGAGAGTCAAGGGTTGAATGTTTTCACTCATCTGTGGAGGCTGGAGCTAAACCCAGGCTTGTGTGGAAGGTAGTCAACCTTTCACCGGTTTTAGTGGGGGAATTGCTGTGGTTAGAAGACTATGCTCTTGCTGGGCATGGTGGTACAAACCTGTAATCTCAGAGACTCGGGAGGTTCAGACAGGAGGATCAAAAGTTCAAAGCCAGCCTCAGCAACTTAACAAGGGCCTAAGTCACTTAGTGAGACCCTTTCTCAAAATAAAAAATTTAAAAATGGCTGGATATGTGCCACAGTATTTATGAGCCTCCCTGGTACCAAAAAAAAAGAAAAAAGAAAAAAGAAAAAGACTATTCTCTCTAGTCAGGAAAAGCAGATAAGACCAGAAAATTACAGGGATACAAATAGGAAAATTACAATTATTCATTTGCTGATGACAGAATCTTAGAAGAACCCCCCCAAAAAAATCCACCAGAAGCCTTCTAGATCTGATAAACAAATTCAGTAAAGTAGCAGGATACAAGATCAACATGTAAAAATCAATAGCTTTCCTATACAGCAATAAGGAGTCTGCCAAGAAAGAAATTAGAAAAACAATTCCATTAACAGCCTTAAAAAATACTTGGGAATAAATCTACAGAAAAATGTGAAAGGCCTCTACAATGAAAATTGTAGAGCACCCAAGAAAAGACTTGAGGAAGTCTTAGAAGATGGAAAGCCCTCCCATGTTCTTAGATAGACAGAAATAAAATTGTCAAAATGGGGACATTACCCAAAGCAATCCACACGTTCAATGCAATGTCAAAAAAACACCTGAGACATTTTTACCCACACACAAAAAAAG
The DNA here is from genome assembly GCA_004027875.1 of Aplodontia rufa. Classification (NCBI taxonomy): domain Eukaryota; kingdom Metazoa; phylum Chordata; class Mammalia; order Rodentia; family Aplodontiidae; genus Aplodontia; species Aplodontia rufa. The sequence goes on along the minus strand of PVKS010032320.1, from coordinate 21,675 downwards.
AGTCCTAAAATATATATGGAAGAATAGAAGACCCGAGAGAGTCAATGCAATCCTAGGCATCAAGAGTGAGGCTACAGAGGGCTGGCATGGGTGGCTCCACAGTTACGGTGCTTGCCTGGCATGCACGAGAACGTGAGCTCGAACCCCAGCACCGTGTACACAATGAAGTGTCAGAGCAACGAAAGCCACATGAAAAACTAAATAAAATTGATTCTTTCTCCTCTCTCTCTCTCTCTCTCTCTCTCTCTCTCTCGTCTGTCTCTCATTGCTCACTCTCCCTCTGTCTTTAAGAAAAAGGAGGAGTAAGGCTGGAGGCATCACAGTACCTGATCTCAAATTATACTACAAAGCTATGGTAACAAAACAGTATGGCACCAGCATGAAGTCAGACATGAAGGCCAAAGGAATAGAATATAAGTCACAGAGTCAAATCCATCTGGATGTAGTTATCTAATCTTTGACAAAGATGCCAAAGACTTATACTGGAGAAAAGAGGGTCTTTTAAACAAACAGTGCTGAATGAAACTGGATCCTTATCTCTTACCCTGCACAAAAATCATTTCAAAGTGGGTCAAAGACCAAGGAAATAGATCAGAAACTCTGCAACTGCTAGATGAAAATGTAGGACCAACACTCCAGCAATATGGTACAGGCATCAACTTTTGAAATAAGACTCCCAAAGCTCAATAAATAAAAGCAACAATCAACCAGTGGGATGGCATCAAAATTTCGGCACAGCAAAAGAAACAATTACCAGCAGGAAGAGAGAGCCTACGACATGGAAGAAAAGCTTTTCCAGCTACGATTCCGACAGGGGATTGAGATCCAGAATCTAGGGCTGCAGCAGTGCTCAGCACTTGGAGCACTTGCCTGGCATGCACGAGGACCCAGGTTCAAGTCCCAGCACCACATACACAACGAAGTGCCAGAGAAATAAAGGCCAGATGGAAAAGTAAATGAAATTGGTTCTCTCTTTCTCACTCTCTCCCTCTCTTTAAAAAGAAAAAAGATCCAGAATCTATAAAGAACTCAAAAAACTTAACACTCCCCCCCAAAAAAATAACCCAATCCATAAATGGGCAATTGAACTAGACAGACATTTCTCAAAAGAAGAAATATAAATGGGCAACAAATACATGAAAAATGTTCACCATCCTTAGCAATCAGGGAAATGCAAATCAAATTACACTGAAATGCCATCTCACCAAAGTTAAGAGTGGCAATCCAGAAAACAAGCAACAATATTTGCTGTCGAGGGTGGGGCAGGGAAGGAACACTTCTACATTGTTGGTGTGACTGCCAATTATCGCAACCACTTTGGAAAGCAGTATGGAGATTCTTCAAAAGGTTAGAAATGAACCCACTACACAACCCAGCTATCCCACTCCTTGGTTTTTATCCAAAAGAGCTCAAATCTGCATACCAACGTTTATAGCAGCACCATCCACAATAGCTAAGTTATGGAACTAGACTAAGTGCCTGTCAACATACAACTGGGTAAAGAAAATGTGGTATATATACAGTATGAAATTTTTTTTGAGAGAAGGATAATGTGTATGTGTGTGTGTGTGTGTGAGAGAGAGAGAGAGAATCAATTTTATTGAGTTTTTCACGTGGCTTTCATTGCTCAGACACTTAGTTGTGTACGTGGTGCTGGGTTTTGGACCTGCATCCTCGTGCATGCCAGGCAAGCACCGTATTGACTGATCCATGGCTCCAGTCCCACACGATGGAGTGGGGCTTCACACCTGGGCATAAAGAGTAAAATTATGTAATTTACTGGTAAATGGACAGGACTAGAGAACATCGTGCTAAGTAAAATAAACCAGGCTCAGAAAGTCAAGGATTCAGTGTTTTCCCTCATATGCAGAAACTAGAGGAGAGGGATCAAAAGGAATTTAAAATGGGAATCTCAAGGAAATAGAAATGAAACTAATAGAGCTGGGGACGGGGCTCAAGAGAGAGGAGGGGAGGCAAAGGAGAAGCACAAAATGTGCCAAATTATGCTATGTCCATGTACGAATATACCACAATGAATCCCCCATACACACACACACACACACACACACACACACACACTGGATGCATTAATTAAGATAATGATAATAAAAGGGACATCAGTACAGTAGAGCTAGTGGGTCAGTGGAGTGGGATTGGTCAAATCATACTATGTGCCAATATGAATATAGCACAATAAATCCCACTATTATTTATAATTATAATGCAACAACAACAACAAAAAAAAAGACTATGCTGTCACCAAGGCCATCTTTCTGGAATCCCTCTGTTTTGGTTTGGATGAGAAATGTGCAGGGTGGGGCCTTTGGAAGGTGATTGGATCCCGAGGGCTCTGGCCTGGTCAGGGGATTAATCATTGGTGAATTCGAAGCTTCTTGGGCTATTGGAGGTGGTGGAGTCTGCTTTCAGGAAGCAGGCCACCGGGGGTGTGCTCTTGAAGGGTCTATTTTGTCCACATCCCTTTCTCCCTGTCTCTGCCTCTTTCTTTCTTCTCTGTCTCCTAGCTACCATGAGGTAGGCAGCTTTGCTCCACCACACCTTCCCTGCCATGGTTCTGTGCTTCCCCATGGGTCCAGACACAAGGAAGCCAAGTGGCCATAGACTGAACCCTTTAAAACGATGAGCCAAAATAAACCTTTCCTCCTTCTAAGTTGTTTACCTCAGGTATTTTAGCGCAGCAACACAAAGCTAACACCCCTCTCAAGCTATTTCATTGACAATGAAATCAGTCTTTCATTTTCTTTGAATTTGATCCCTTTGTATAATGCAGATTCAGGATGAACTTTGCTAATCACACCAGGGATCCCAGGGATCATAGGTGCCTTCAAAGAATGTATGTTTTTCATCACTGTGGTTAATTAGATCTGGGTGTTCACATCACATCGATGGTCAGCAATCCTCAAGGCCAGCAACTCTGCAAGTCCACCCACGGATCGACTGAGAGCTAACCACACCAGATCCAGCCCTGCTTTGAAGGTGCTGTCTCCAGTGCATACACATGTCTGCTGTCAGCATCTTGTTGATAGATTACATTTTACTTGTGGGCACGCTTTTTGCAAATTTTGAAGTCTCCCCTGAATGTCTAAGATCCCACAGATTCTCGATTTTGTTCAAACTCATAGTTCCTCAAAGAAGAAAAATCCTGGGGCTGAAGCGGTTGCTCAGTGGTTTCTGTGCTTGCCTGGCATGCACGAGGACATGGGTTCCAACCCCAGCACCACATACACAATTAAGTGTTGGAGCAATGAAAGCCACATGAAGAATTAAATAAAATTGGTTCTGTCTTTAGTTTCTTTCTCACTGTCCCTGAAGAATGCAGTCAGAAGCAGGTTAGTCTAGTCTGGAGTTTTTCTTTCTTTCTTTTTTAAAGAGAGGGACAGTGAGAGAGAGAGAGAATCTATTTTGTTCTTCATGTGGCTGTCATTGCTCCCACACTTTGATATGTGCGTGGTGCTGGGGTTTGAACCCTCGTCCTCACCCATGCCAGGCAAGCACCATAACCGCTGAGCCACAGCTCCGGTCCTTATTGCATTATTCTTATAATCACTCACTCAACGGGCATCTTTCAGGTGCCAACTCTGTACCAGATTCTGTGCTGAATGTGAAAAGCAAAACCAAATATGATCTACTCTCTCCCCTCCACAAATAGAGGAGATTGATACACAAATGCTAATTGTGGTACAGGAAAATAATCAACAAAAATAAAAATACAGATTATACCATATGCTATGGGGGGAGGCACAAAGCAAGAAGCAATGTCAGTGGCAATTACTACATCCGAAAATAAAACTTCATGCGTTCTACAAGGCCACGTTTAAATAGTCTTTGGCAAAGAAGGGAATGGAATACGCCGTCATGAAAATAGTTTTTGCATTTGTAAAAAATATAATGGGTGGTTCCCCCCTTGCTAAAATTTATTTTACTGTAGTTGCTTCTTAATAATAATATTGTTTTGTGTAAATGTACGTGCACACACAAATATGTGGTCCCTACCTATTTTCTTTGATGCAGTATATTTCTTTCTTGGTCCGGGTTTGGTGCATGTGGAGCTGCATCCCTAACCCTTTTTCTTTTGAGAGAGAGAGACAGTGAGAGGGGGAAAGAGAGAATCAACTTTATTTATTTTTTCATTTGGCTTTCATTGCTCAGACATGCCATTGTGTGTGCGGTGCTTGAACCTGCGTCCCTGTGCGTGTGAGGCAAGCACCAAAAACCACTGAGCCAGGGCGCCAGCCCCATCCCTAACCATCTTGATGCTTTCACTTGTGTCAATAAAACAAAGCTCCCGGCCTTGATGGTAAACACCTGTGAGGTTTGCAGCCTCCCCCTCACCATATGTCCTAGTTGGAAACAGTGAAGGATTTCAACTGTCACCATCATTATCATTTTTCAGAGTGAAAAGAAGCAAAAACTGCTGACTAGGAAATGAACGTGCATAATCCCCAGACGGAATGATTTTGAACCAGATTGTGCAGAAGGGAAATGCCAAACAGGCATCTCCAGAATCTCAATGCAGCTTTCAGCAAGCATCGCATAATTTTTGCTGATTGATAGACACCCAGGAAATAGCTCCGCTGTGGTGACAGTCAATACACTGGCCCTTCATAGTGGCACCTAACCATAGGTGTAATCAGCTCAGAAGCCCACTGAGCCCCCATGGCCACATCCGTGTGGAAGAGAGTGAGGATTTTAACATAGGAGGAAATAGAGTTGTGTTTTGGAGAAAATGTCCACTGGAATTCTTTATGCAGACAGAACAAGAGATTCTGAGCTGTGTGAGGAGAGGCCTTCCATTAATCTTGGACGATTGTCAGCCAAGACACCAGCAGATAATCTGCTCTGGTCCTCACCCATGCCAGGCAAGCACCATAACCGCTGAGCCACAGCGGTTATGTACCCCCGGAAGTTCCTTGCAGCCAGCAGCCCCTTCCACACCAGCACCTGGCCCCATTTCCAGCTGCGGGGAGGCAGGAAATCCTACATCACAGGAGTCCTGGAGCTGATTGCTCCCCGCCCTGCTCAGCTGAACCGTATCTCAAAACCAGGGAGAAAGGTCTGTCAGGTGTGGTGACACATACCTGTTGTCCCAACTACTCAGGAAGCTGAGGCAGGAGGATGGCTTGAGCCCAGAACTTTGGTACCAGCCTGGGCAATATAATGAGCCCGTCTCTTAATAAACAAATAAATAAATAGATGATAGAAGATAGATGATAGACAATGGTTAATCTGAATTGTCAACTTGATTAGATTAAGATAAATCTAAGATTAAGAATCTTGGGGGGGGGGGTTGGAGCTGTGGCTCAGCAGTTCCAGCACTTGCCTGGCTTGTGCAAGTACACAGGTTCAATTCCCAGCACCCATGTACACAACTAAGTGTCAGAGCAACGACAGCCATGTGAAAAACTCAGTAAAATTGATTCTCTCACTGTTCTTCTCTCTTAAAAAAAAGTCTTCTGGATGTGCAGTGAGGGTGGTTCTAGGAATGATTGGTGGTGGGATAGCAAACTGAAGCAGAGACCCACCCTAAGAGTGGGCAGCATCCTCCAATAGGTTGGAGGCTTGGGTGGAATAAAAGCAAGAAGGACAAGGAAGCAGCAGCAGGTGCAAGTCCGATTCTTCTTGAACGTTCTCGATTGCTTCTGTGATCTTCTGAGGACATCAGACTCCAGCTCCTTCACTCTTCCCAAGTGGACCCTGGCCAGCGGTTCTGCAGGGAGCTTCCAGGCCTTCAGTCTGGACTGGGATAACATGGCTGATGCCTTTGTGCTGAGGCCTGGGAGTCCTGGACTGCGCGGCTACTGGTTCCTCCAGCTCCAGCCTGCAGGTGGCCATTGTGGGACCATCCAGCCTCTGGTTGTGTAAGCCAATCCAATAAATCCCTTTATGTATATATATGCTAAGGGCGTTCAGCAAGACCTGAAAGGACCTGAAACAGACTGTTTCTTTTGCAAAGTGGCCTGAAGCCTTCCCCAGGGAGGAGGCTATCTCCAGGCCCTGAATCCCACAGCATTTCCTCTGGATCCAACTGACCACAACTTCCTTCGATTATGGGCTCTCAGGAACCAGCAAAGACTGGTGGGGACCAGCAGGGAGCAAGAGGCAGCAGATCTCCTTAGTATTAGCATCGCTATCATCCCCCTCAGAACGGCCTTTTGGATTTTGCTTTATTCCCTGTGCAATCTTTATCTGAACAGACACCCACCCCAGGCCTCCGGTTCTGATTGGCAGCTGGTGGCTTATCGAAAAGGACAGGAGGCAACAGTGCCTGGAGAGTCGAGTGCCTCTTTTCTCTTATTACCTGCAGGGCAGGATAGATAGGCAATTTCCTCCAAGTCCTAACCATCACCCAGCTGTGATCCTTGTTTGGACAATGAAATGTTAAATTTGCCACGCAAGGTCTTGGGTGAATTATATAGGAAAGTGTGCTGCACTTAAAATTTGGTAAATGAAAATCTGAACATTTAGAGTGGAAAGGATTGTGGTACAATTATCTGTGGCACCTAATCTTTCTTTTCATTAAAGAAGTCACCAAAAATCTCATTTGCAATGGGTTTTGCTGTCGTTTGTGATCAAAGGGGCTCTGATAGGAGGCCACCTGAGCTCAGGCTTGCCTTAGTGGCTTACTAGCCATTGGGATGCGCAGTTAGCGAAATAATTGCTTTGGGCCACAATTTCCTCCTCTATGCCACAAGCCTGCCCAGGGAGCGGTTATGGTGACATGTGATGGTGACATGTGACAAGATGTGAAAAACAATTCTTAGCTCAGTGCCTGGCACAGGGAAGCACTTTGTGAATGTTAGCTATTATTATCATATTTTAGCAAACGATTTTCTCCCTCCTCTTTTGGAAATATCTACAACACAGAATCCTATCTATTGACCTCAATTCTCTAGCTGTGTTGAGTCATTTCTGAATTTTACAAGCCAATAATGCAAACATAAGCAATATGAATAGAGAGCTTCCTTAGATTTGCCTTCCTATGAAAGGCAGAAGCCAGGTGCCGTGAAATATCTGAACAGGGGCCTCTGTCCTCATCCAGGGGTCTCCACCCCAAGGTCATCTCCTACCACATGCCCAAGGAACACAGAAAATTCTTTGCTTCTAGTAACTGCAAGGAAAACGATGTAAGCTAGAAACAATGGTTTTGCTGATCGATCCCATATGCACTGGGCATTCTCAGGCCAAAAATGTTAATCATACCTTAATTTATGTTGTGTAGAAAATCAAAGACACAGGCAATAGGACCACCAGTCTCAAAGGGGGACAGCAGTCACAGCTGTGTTCTGATGGCAGATTCCCTCCTCCTCCCACACCTACTCTCTCCACTCCAGACTGGCCCGGGCTTGCTGGGGTATGAAGAGGGCCAAGGTGGAGGATGGGGTGGGCAGGGATCCTTCGTAATTAAAAACTCAGGCTCTGAAAAACTAAATAAAGTTAATTCTCTCTCTCTCTCTCTTAAAAAAATGGGGGGGGGGGCTGGAGCGATAGCTCAGTAGTTATGGCACTTGCCTGGCATGCACAAGTTCACAGGTTCGAACCCCAGCACCATGTACACAACCAAGGGTCTGAGCAACGAAAGCCCATGAAAAACTAAATAAAAAATAAAGTTGATTCTCTCTCCCTCTCTCTCTTAAAAAAAAAAAAACAGATTCTGGAAGGTTCAGGTGTGGCTCGAAAGTTACAGGAAAGATTTTTGAAAAGCAAATTTTTATCACATTTTTAAAATTGTGGTAAAAATGTACACAACATAGAGCTCAGCATTTTAACCATTTCCAAGCATACAGTTTAAGTGTTCTTAAGTGGCATTAAGTGTGCTCCCGTTGTTGTGCCAGGGTCACCGCCCTCCACCTCCAGAAATGCACATTTTGATTGGGGTTGTTGGAGACAGGAATCAAGGATAAAGTGCAGGTGTTTTGTTGTTTTTTTTTTTAATGTCCCAAAGCTGTCTCATGAATGTTCACGTGACCAGGAGTAACTGAGGTTAACCGGGAATTACTGGCAGATCCTGCTCCACTGCCCAGCAGAGCGCCAGCAAACAGTAAAACTGATTTCAGTCTTGGGGGCCTGCAGCCCCCACCCTCCAGGTTCTTGCTCAGCTGACTCCTAATTAAAGCTTTGGTCACTCTGGGTAGAACAAAGGGTTAAAAGTTAGGTTTGAGGTTGCAGATCTTACTGAGAGAGAGAATGCTTCCCCAACACTCATTAGGCCCTGGGTTCCATCCCCAGGGGAAAAAAAAATTAGAAAGTTGCCCCTTCTCTTTCCCTCTTGTTCCTGACCCTAAAAACAAACTCTGCTTAGCTGATTTCCTGCCTGCTGGGGACTGAACATAGGTGTGCTTTACCATTGAGCTACATTTATTAAGTATTACCTTATGTGGCATTAATTCTTATTTCAATTTGCAATCTGGTGGCCCTGGACAGAACTCCAAGCCTCTGCCCAGAACCCTGGTTCCTCCCTGGGGTGGTGCCCTGTAAGCTGCTGAGCTTCAGAGCCACACAGGCTAATTTAAAGCCTGACCCCATTGCTGCTGTGGGACCTTAGGCAAGTCCTTCCTGTGTCCCCATCTATGAAACGGGACAAGAGACCCACCTCCTAGCGTGTGGGGTGGCTAAAGCAAAAGCCATGCATGGTGTCTGCAGTAGGTTCTGGCACATTTCTATTCAAATACTTTTCTTTTTCTTTTCTTTTTTTTTTTTCTATTTCAAAAAGCATTTACTGACTCAATATACTGTGCCCGTATTATGCTTTTGGGGGCTACCATGAGGAGAAGAGGCGTATTTTGAAATGAGCTTGAGAGAAGTACTCAAAGAATACAATAGGAGCTGGGGGAAGGAGGTGTGGTGGCACTGGCTTGTATTCCCAGCTACTTGAGAACTGAAGAAGGAGGATCCCTTGAGCCCTGGAGTTTGCAGACAACCTGGACGACATAGCAAAACAATATCTCAAAAAATAAATATAAAGGGAGACAGTGCCATTGTGTTGGTCAGCTTCCCATGACTGTAACAAAACACCTGAGATAAACAATTGGAAAGGAGAAAAGATTGATTTTGGATCATGTTTTCAGAGGCTTCAGTCCATGTTCACTTGGCCCTGGCGCTTTGGACCTGTGGTGATACAGTACTTCATGGCAGGAACATTGCCATGGCAGAGAAAGATCCTTTACCTCATGACCTCCTAGAAACAAAAAAAGAAAGAGAAAGAGGGTCTGGGGCCCCAATACTCCCTTAAAGGACACCCTCCCAAAGACCTAACTTCCTTCCATTAGGCCCCACCTTCTAAAAGTTTCAATCTGCCCCAAAGGTACCATCAGCTGGGGACCGAGCCTGCAAAACCTGAGTCTTTGAGTGACATTTAAGATCTAACCTTACTAAGTGCGATGGTGCATCTTATAATCGTAGCCCCTCAGGAGGCTGAGATAGGAGGATCCTAAGTTCAAGGCTAGCCTCGGTAAGTTAGTGAGACCCTAAGCAACTTGATGAGACCCTGTCTCAAAATTAAAAATATAAAAAGGACTAAGGATGTGGCTCAGAGGTTGAGCATCCCTCGATTCAATCCCCAACACCCACCCAAACATGAAATGATCCAACCTTAACAATTACACACGTTAGCAGTCAGCTGCTGTGAGTGGGCGCACACATGGAGAGAGGTGGAAGGATGGGCTCTGGGCTTCTGCAGAGAGATCTTCCCTTTTGGTCTGAGAGAGGAGATTTCAGACTGAGAATGTATAGCATTTGAGCCAACAGGTAGGGAAAGCCAAGTGTGAATCTCAACCCACAACTTTCCCACCTATACGAGGCTTCCTCTGCCCTCCTCAGTGTTCTGCAGTTGAAAAGAAATAACTTTCTCTCTCTCTCTTTCTTTTTTAAGAGAAAAGGACAGTGAGAGAGACACAAACAGAGAGAATCAACTTTTATTGAGTTTTTTCACATGGCTTTCATTGCTCTGACACTTAGCTGTGTACGTGGGTGCTGGGGTTTGAACCCATGTACTTGGGCATGCCAGTCAAGTGCCATAACCACAGAGCCACCACTCCAGCCCTGGCCTTGAACTTTCAATCCTCCTGCCTTAGCCTCCTGAACCTCTGGGATTACAGTCATGCTCTACCATACCCAGCCAGAAAAGAAAATTAGCATGGTCTCAGTAGGATCAGGAAAAGGTAATCAAGAATGGTTGGTATTTGGATGAAATATTGGAATGATTTCAACAGCGTGGAAAGGCTGAACTTGAGAAGACAGTGGAGATCTAGCTGAGAACAGTCTTCAGCTTCAGACCCGGATCTGGATCACAGCCCTGTCAACACCCATCCTCGAATGATCGCTTCTTTAGTCTCTCTGAACCTCAGGCTCTTCATCTATGAAATGGAGATTCAGCTTTATAGGATTATTTGATGATGAAATGAGGTAATGCACGTCACAGTGCCTGATTTACAGTAAGCATTCAGTAGATGACAAAGAGGAAAAAATAAACTTATTTTCGCTCAATGAATGTTGCTGACTTTCTTCACGTTCAAATCACTAATGAAAAATTTCAGGTCAAGGTGGAAAAATCAGGCCCTGAAGATCAATCTGTCTTTGATCACCATTACGATATGTTTTTTGAACTACGGATGTTTTTCACAATTATTATACGCATTTTGAGGATGTGGCCTCTCCAATGGGCTAGACCTAGTAGAAACTGAGATCTCTTTCCCTTGGTTTTTCTCCTTCACCTTTTAAGGGTTTTTGCTGAAGAATTTTCACATGTTGCATAGCAGTAGAAAAGGTTTATGCAAACCAGATCAATGGGAATTATGCAGTTTCAGGACACTGGGGAGTGGTCTACTTGATATCCAGATGTTAGAAGTCTGAAAACTTGAAAAACAGTTGTGACGTGTTCAGGAAATATGTGTGAAATGAAAACAAAATATAGCGGGCCCTATCTGAATGACTCTAGTTTTAATCTAAGAATCAAACAGGGCTAAATGTCACTTTTTTGCCCTTTTTTAATTCATTAAATGTGGACTTACAATTAGGAGGGAATCATTATCAAACAATCAAGAACAAATGTATAATGATAAAGCAAGCCATGATTGATTCCATTCCATGGTCTTCCCCCTTGGGTGCCCTGTGGTTCCATGTTTCCTCCTATTAAACCCCTGTGTTAATTGGACCTCTCATGGAAGTCGAAGGTTCCCCACTGAGTTGATTCCCCCATACTGCCTCCTCCTGGTCTCCTTGATATCCTTCCTATTCCCTGCCCCACTCCCTACATCCCCAAGGATCCTAGGCAAGGTTCCCCCTGTTTGTGTAAAAATTCACACATTTTGAGGTTATTATTAGTTTAGCCATCTAACATACTGTTTGTTTCTGGTTGTAGTCTAGCTTCCACAAATGAGAGAAAACATTCGGCCCTTGAGTCTCTGAGATTGGGACACTTCACTTAACATAATTTTTTCCATCTCCATCCATTTGGCTGCAAAAGCCATAATATCGTCTTCTCTAATGGCCGAGTAGTATTCCATTGCATATATGTACCAAAGTTTTTGAATCCACTCATCAAGTGAGGGGCATCTGGGTTGGTTCCATAATCTAGTTATAGTAAATTGAGCTGCTATAAACATTGATGAAGCCATGTCTCTACAATATGCCAATTCTAACACTTTTGGGAAAATGCCCAGGAGCGGGATAGCTGGGTCATAGGTGGTTCCAGCCCTAATTTTTTGAGGATTCTCCACACTGCTTTCCAGAGTGGTTGAACCAGTTTGCAGTCCCACCAGCAGTGTAGAAGTGTTCCTCTTTTCCCACAGCCCCTCCAGCATCTGTCGTTGCTCGTATTCTTCATTTTTGCCACTCTAACAGGATTAAGGTGGAATCTCAGTGAAGTTTTGATTTGCATTTCCTTTATAGCTAATGATGCAGAGCATTTTCTCATATATTTATGGTCTTTCTGGACTTCGTCCATTGAGAAGTTTCTTTTTAGTTCTGTGGCCCATTCATTGATTGGATTATTTGTGGTTTTGGTGTTTAGTTTCTTTAATTCTTCATATATTCTGGATGTTAGCCCTCTGTCTGAGGTGTAGCAAGCAAAGGTTTTCTCCCATTCTGTAGGTTCTCTCTTGATGCTCTTGACTAGATCTTTAGCTGTGCAAAACCTTTTTGGTTTAATTGCATCCCATTCATTTATTCTGGACTTTAATGCTTGCACCATGGGAGTTTTGTTAAGGAAGTAGCTGCCGACCTGTAGTGTTGATCCTACTTCTTTTTCTAGTAAATTTAAAGTTGCTGGCTTAATATCCAGATCTTTTTTTTTTTTTTAAAGAGAGAGGGACAGTGAGAGAGAGAAAGAGAGAAACAACTTTATTTAGTTTTTCACATGGCCTGAGTTGCTCCAACACTCAGTTGTGTACGTGGTGCTGGGGTTTGAACCCGGGTCCTCGTGCTTGCCAGGCAAGCGCCTAAACCGCTGAGCCACCACTCCAGCCCCAATATCCAGATCTTTGACACACTTTGATTTACTTTTTGTGCAGGGTGAAAGGTAAGGATCCAATTTCAGTTGTCTACAGATGGCTTCCAATTTGTCCAAAACCATTTGTTGAACAGGCTGTCTTTCTTCCACACTATGCTTTTGCCCTGTTTATCAAATATCAGACAGTTAAAGGTCTGAGGGTTCATCTCAGAATCCTCTATTCTGTTCCATTGGTCTTCATTTCTGTTTTGATACCAATACCAACCTGTTTTTGTTATTATAGCTCTATAGTGTAATTTCAGATCAGGAATTGAGATACCACCTGCTTCCTCTTTCTTGCTGAGTAATGTTTTGGCTATTCTGGGTCTTCTGTTATTCCATACGAACTTGAGGATGGCTTTTTCTATATCCGTGAAGAATGACATTGGTATCTTGATGGGGATTGTGTTAAATCTGTATAGGGGGGGCTGGAGCGGTGGCTCAGCGGTTTCGGCACTTGCCTGGCAAGCACAAGGACCCGGGTTCAAACCCCAGCACCACGTACACAACTAAGTGTTGGAGCAACGAAGGCCATGTGAAAAACCAAATAAAGTTGTTTCTCTCTCTGTCTCTCTCACTGTCCCTCTCTCTTTAAAAAAAAAAAAAATCTGTATAGGGCCTTGGGTAGAATGGCCATTTTGATTATATTGATTCTGCCTAACCAAGAACCTGGAATGTTTTTCCATCTTCTCAGATCTTCTGCAATGTCTTTTTATAAAGTTCTATAGTTTTTGTTGTAGAGGTCCTTAATATCCTTTGTAAGATTTATGCCCAAAATTTTTTTTTGAGGAGACGGTGAATGGGACAGATTTCCTGATTTCTTCTTCAGTGTCCTTGTTGCTGGAGTGTAGGAAAGCTGATGATTTCTTGGTGTTGATCTGATAGCCAGCCACCTGGCTGAAATTGTGTATAGGCTTTAATTTCCCAGCAAATGCCAGGAAACTAAAACCAGGCTAGTTTATAAGATAAAAGGAATATACCTTTTTTTTTCTTTTTTGGTACCAAATATTGACCCCAGTGGCACTTAATCACTGAGCTACATCCTCAGACCTTTGCTTTTCTTAAATTTTATTTTTTTTATTTTGAGACAGGGTCTCACCAAGTTGCTTAGAGCCTTGCTAAGTTGCTGAGGCTGGTTTTGAACTTATGATCCTTCTGCCTCAGCCTCTGGAGCCAATGAGATTACAGATGTGCACCATGGCACCTGTCAGTAACAACTTCTTCTTCGTCACCGTCGTCTTCAGATTTTTTTTGGGGGGGATGGTTTACTGGCGATTGAAAACAGGGTCATTCTACCATGAAGCTACAGCCCCAGCTGTTTTTATTTGTTTATTTTTAATTTTGAGACAGAATTTCACTGTGCTACTGAGGCTTGCCTTGAACTTAGAATCCTCTTGCCTCAGGTGATGGTTGATCCAGGATGTCACCAACACCCTGTCTTCTCTCCTCTTTTTTGAATTCCTGGATCAACCCTCACCTGAAATCAGTCTCTGGAGTTTAAGCTGTCAGTGAGTCATCCGGAAATAGTGGTACATGACTATAATAGTCCCAAGTGACTCGGGAGGCTGTGAATTCCCAAGCTACCATGGTCATTTTCCATTAATGGAGACCCCAAGGCTGCCCATAGGGTCACCTTGTGGAGCCCCAAGACAACCTTACACCACACTGTCTTGGGTAGAAGGCATGGTCACTTCTTCTAGCATTACTACGAGATAAAGAAGGCACATGTCTTCTCCTCGATGATTGACTCTTATTTGATTAGTACCTGTCTCCAATCCCGAGGGCTTAGGTGGGGCTAGAGGTGTAGCTCAGCTCATTGGCAGAGCACCTGCCTAGCATCTGGAATGCCCTGAGTCCCATCCGCAACACAAAATAAATAAATAAGTCACTCACACACACACACACACACACTCACAAACACACTCACACACACACACATACTCACACACACACACATTTGGAGTGGGTTCAGTCTCACCCAAGCCAGCTTACTTCTGGAACTGTCAGTTTCTGTTGCCAAGGGCAGACAACCAATGAGCACTAACTGTGTCATTACACCAAACGCATACAGTGCGTACCTACAGATCCGTCTACGAAGAGCAGTGAAAAGAAGCGCCTGCCTCCCATGTGATGTTTCCTGTTGGTGGAGCAGGATAACCAGGAAGGATTTTGGCAATTGGCATTTTTGCACATGGACTCTGACCTGCAAGGGCAGTGGATGTGACACAGATCAGTCACTGAAGGCCAAAGTCCAATGCATGGAGGGTCCTCAACAGAGGAATGTCTAATGTCCTCTTGACCTGGCTGCTCTCGGGGGGCCAGCTAGTTCTAGCCCAAAGGGCTCTCCATTCTTTAGCTTCCAAGATTGTTCCACCGATCCTAAAAGACTAGAATATATTCGGTAAAAATGTTTAGATGAATCATGGATACTTTAACAGGAAAACCTTGAATTGAAGCCTTGAAGTGAAGTGGGTTTCTAGTCTGCAGTGACAGGAGAAGACTGGAAGTGGGAGGAAGTCAGTGGGGTCACAGAGCAGCTCGCAGGCTCAGCCCCCAGCTGTGCACGTCCCCTTCTCAGCCCACGTGATGATGCCCTGTGTGTACGCTGGGCATCCATCCCAGACACGGGCAGTCAGGATAAGTGGTTCCTATTATGTAATAGGGCCAAATGAAAGGTTTCTAACTGGCCAACTTTCAATCATAGTTTAGAAAGGACTCTGGTAATGGAATTGAAGGTGAACAGAGATCTGTGGGAGGAAAATGTATAATCAGATTTTCCAGTGTTCAGAACAGCCCTGTTGAAGGGGTTGTTTATTCAACAAGTTCCTATGAAGGCCCAGTGTATGCCAGGACCCAGGATGCAGTGACCATCACGGGCATGCACGACCCGGCCACCTGGAGTTTATGGTCTGGCACAGGGGAGACAGATATAGTCTATAACTATGCAGTTCCACTTTTGATAAGCGATGGGAATCACAGGCACATTCAGACCCTGTTAAGAAAGTCCTAGATGAGGCTGTAGAGTCCTTGCCTAACACATGAAAGGCCCTGGGTTTGATCTCCAGCACAGGAAGGAAGAAAGGAACAGAGGAAATCTTTCATGAATTGCATGGATTGCACGTGCAGAGAAATTCTCAATACAAAACACCTCAAATTGCTAAGTAAAATATAAAAATATGCACCTCTTTTTGGCCAATTTTTTTGAGGTAGGCCATAGTTTGAATGTCCCCACCAAAACTCCTATTGAAAATTTTTTTTAGAAGTAGTGTTTTTTTGTTTTTGTTTTTTAAGAGAGGGACAGCAAGAGAGAGAGAGAGAGAGAGGAAAAGAGAATCAATTTTATTTAGTTTTTCACATGGCTTTCACTGCTCTGACACTTTGTTGTGTACAAGGTGCTGGGGTTTGAAATCGCATCTTCACACATGCCAGGCAGGCACCATAAGCGCTGAGCCACTGTTCCAGCTCCTCCTGTTGAAATTTAATCCTCAGAGTGAAGTATTAAGTATTGGGACGTTTTTAAATGTAATTGGGTCATGAAAATTCTGACCTCACAAGTAAATTAATACATTCATGGATTAATGGGGAAATGGGGTAAAGAGTTATCTCAAAAATTCAATCTATGGGGCTGGAGCGGTGGCTCAGCAGTTAATGCACTTGCCTGGCATGCACGAGTACGCGAGTTCAAACCCCAGCACCACGTACCCAATGAAGTCTTGGAACAACGAAGGCCACATGAAAAATTAAATAAAATTGATTCTCTCTCTCTCTCTCTCTCTCTCTCACTGTCCCTCTCTAAAAAAAAAAAAAATTCAATCTGTTAGCCAGGTGTGGTGGTGCACACCTGTAATCCCAGTAACTCGGGAGACTGAGGCACGAGGATCACAGATTCAAAGTCAACTCTGCAAGGCCCTAAGCAACTTAGCAAGACCCTGTCTCAAAATAAAATATAAAAAGGGCTGGGGATGTGGCTTAGTGAACCACATGGTTCACAAACCACAGGAACAACAAAAAAACGAAAACAAAAAACTTCAATCTGCTAAAAAAGGCAGTTTTGCTCTTTCTTATTTCTGTTCCTCTTATCATGTGATGCCCTATGCCACCCTGGGACTCTGTAGAGAGTCCACAGCAACAAGATCCAGTCCTTCCACCTTGGACCTTCCAGGCTTCAGATCCATGAGCTGAATAAACCTTTATTCTTTATAAATTACCCAATCTCTGATATTCAGTTATAGTGACAGAAAACAAACTAAGATAAGTATAATTTATTTATCATGAAATGCATTGATTTTGATTTCCTGATTCAATGATTATTGACAAAGTAGTTATGTAACCACCACCACATTTATGATACAGCACATTCTTCTCACCTTACTATGTTCCCTTCCCAGCAATTGCTTTCCCCCACCTCCAACCCCAGCAACCACTGATTTGCTTCCCATTACTGTGAAATTCTACAAAATTGCCTTTTGTAGAATTTCACATAAATTACATGCCATAGTATGTAACTTTCTGCATCTGAAATGTTTCCTTATCATAATGCTTTTGAGGTTCTCCATATGGATGGCTGTGTAAAGACTCTGTTCCTTTCTGTCGTTGAACGGTGTTGCGTCGGATGGACGTATCACAATTTGTTTTGGTATTTCACCAGTGATGGGCATTTGAGTTCTTTCTGGTTTTAGCTGTCATGAATACAGTTGGTATAAATAGTCACTTTAAAATCCTTGAGTAGAATATACTTTCATTTCTCTTAGGTAAATACATAGGAATGGAATGGCTGGGTCACTGGTATAGTAAGCAGAATTCTAAGAACTCTCAAAGAGCCTAGTATGACTTCTTTCCCTTTGAGTGTGGGTGAAACATTTGAATACAATGAAATGTCTCAACCACAATCATGTATCTTGGAAGGCAAAAGATTATCTGAGTGGGCCTAATGTAATCATGTGATCCCTTTAAAACTGGTAAGCAAAAAAGGAAGAGGGATATGAAGCACAGTGGGTGTATTAGTCCATTTTATGTTGCTCTAACAAAACACCCGAGGCTGAGTGAATTTTAAAGAAAAGAGGTTTCCTGGCTCACCATTCTGGTAGTAGGAGGTACTGGCATCCTGTTAAGGATGTCCTTAACTGCATCAAACATGGCAGAGAAATGGAAAAAGAAAAGGCCACATGCAAAGAATTAACTCCACAAGACCAACATTATTCATGATGGTGGGGCCTCCGTGACCTAATTACCTTCCCCTAGGCCTCATCTCTTTTTTTTTTTTTATTTTAAAGAGAGAGAGAGAGCAAGAAAGAGAGGATTTTATTTAGTTTTTCATGTGGTATTCTTTGCTCCAACACTTAGTTGTGTACGTGGTGCTGGGGTTTGAACCTGGGTCCTTGTCCATGCCGAGCAAGCACCATAACTACTGAGCCACTGCCCCAACCCCTAGACCCCATCCAGTAAAGGTCCCATCTCTTCTCAAGCAAAGAAATGGGGACCTCAGTCCTACAAGGAACAGAATTTTGCCAATAATCATGAATGAACCTGGAAGTAGATTTAATCCCACAGCCTCCAAAAGAGGTCTTAAAGGCCAGCACCTTCCTTTCTGTCTTGGGATACTATGAACAGAAAATCCAGTTTCAGCGTGGAGACTTCTGACCTACAGACCCGTGGGTGAACAAGCCAACACGGCGTCAAACCACTAAGTCTGTGGAGCTTTGTTGCAGCAATAGAAAATGAACACCCATGGTATCTTCATGAGAAGCTGCTACATTGTTCCCCAAAGTGGCTGCAGCACTTTATGTCCCTACCTGCAGTGTATGAAGTTCAGTTGTCCCACATTCTTGGCAGTTTTTTGCTATTCTTAGTCCTTTTGAATTTTTAGCCATTCTTATGTAGTGGTATTTCATTGTGGTCTCAGGTTGTGTTTCTCTAATAACTCATGATTCCCTCTCCCTCTCTTTTTAGAGTGGGAGAGAGAGAGAATTGATATTATTTATTTTTCCATCTGGCCTTAGTTTCTCCGACACTTAATTGTGTATGTGGTGCTGGGATTTGAACCCTGGTCCCTCACACATACCAGGCAAGTGCTCCAACCTCTGAGCCACCATTCCAGTCCCTGTCCCTCTCTCTTTAAAAAGAAGAAGGAGAAAGAGAAAAAGGAGAAGTGGTGTAGGGCTTGAGTAGGGCAGGAGGACAGATAAAAAGTGCCCTCCGGTGTAGCTTAGAAGCAGAGTGCTTGCCTCGCCTGTGTGAGGTCCTGGGTTCCATCCCCAGCACTAGGGAAAAATACCCCTTCTGAAGCCAGAAAGACAGCACCATAGTTACACAAGAGGAAAAAGGCACCTGCGTTAGGCTGTTAGCTACCTTGCAACTGGCTCTGGGTGAGGGATGGAGAAACGCTCCCCAAGAATTCCCAGCCACTCGCAAAAGTGGATCCTACGTGGTCCTGAAATTTTTAGACGTAAAACTTGATTTTAAAGTGGCTTCATGTCATTTCACCTCATCTTCACTCACCACCTATCTAGACATTGTAGTTTGTCAAAAAGAATTCCAATGAAGCTCCAAGTACTTGAATTCACCATAAATAAAAACCGCAAAGGGGACTGGAGCAGCTCAGTGGTTTCGGTGCTTGCCTGGCAGGTTCTAACCCCAGCCCACATATGCAACGAAGTGTCTGAGCAACGAAAGCCACATGACAAACTAAATAAAGATGATTCTCTCTTTTTTCTCTCTCTCTCCCTCTCACTGTCCCTCTCTCTTAAAAAAAGTAAGAAAGAAAGAAAGAAAAAGCCACTAAGGAAATAAGGCATCACGAGTGAGTTGAGACAGACGCCTGCTGAGTTAAACCACAAAGATTGTGAACACTGGAATGATTGGGTTCAGAATATTATAAGTGTGTTTAACATTATATTGGAAATAAAATATTGGGATAACAACATAACATGGAACAAAGCATTCAAAATTGATAGATCACTCAGAAAAAAAGTGAAAATTCAATGACAGCTAATTCCTGAATAGCAAAGTCAAGCCAGAAATCAGTAGAACATTTTCAAATTACTGATTGAAAATAAACATGAACCTAAAATTATGTCAAGTAAAATTGTGTTTCAAGAACAAAACCCATGGGCCTGGAGCGGTGGCTCAGCAGTTACAGCGCTTGCCTGGCATGCACGAGTACACGGGTTCAAATCTCAGCACCACGTACACAACTAAGTGTCAGAGCAACGAAAGCCATGTGAAAAACTCAATAAAAATTAATTCTGTCTCTCTCTCACTGTCCTTCTCTCTTAAAAAAAAAAAAAAGCCCATAGTACATGGTCATGGTCAAACTGAAACAGAAAATTCGATAACAAAAAAAAAAAACTTGCTATAAATCTTTTTAGGGGATCTTCTTTAAGTAAAAGGAGTAGCTCAATGGCAGAGTGGGTGCTTGGCCTGTGCAAGGCCTTGGGTTTGATCCCCATGTGTAAGATAATTTCTAATCGAAGGCTCAAACCTATCTAAATAAAATTACAATTAAAACTCAGGGAAAATAGACTAAAACTTGGGCTTAAATTTGCTATCATTATAAAATGCATGCATTTGCCATCATTATAAAATGCATGCGCGTATGTGCTGAGCCTTGTGCTGAGATTCATCAGGAATTATCTCACTTAATCCTTCCAATCAGCATTTAAGAAGGTGCTGTTGCTGAATGCAGTGATTCTCCCCTGTAATCTATGGCTTTTTTTAAAGAGAGTGAGAGAAAGAATCAATCAATTTTATTTAGTTTTTCATGTGACTTTCATTGTTCCAACACTTGGCTGTGTACATGTTGCTGGGATTTGAACTCGTGTCCCCTCGAGCATGCCAGGCAAGCACCGTAACCACTGAGCCACCACTTCAGCCCCCATCTGGCTTTTTAAAGGATATATGTGTACATAGATATTTCCATGTCAACCCAGAGATTAATTAACGTCATATCACTATAATGTGAATAGCAAAATCTGATTAATTCAAGCTGGGCACTGATTTTAAACTTTTCATAGATTGGAGATATACAGTTTATCATAAGGAGAAACCAGTACTGAGTGAGCAGGTGTGTTTGTGTCCAAACTTGTGCCTTGACTGAAAGTACATTAACTTGTTTCCTTTTACTTTTTATACCTATTCATAGTTTGATGAGTATAAACTGTTCTTACCCAAAAGTCATAGGATGGCATATAGACTTTTTTTTAAATATTTGTTTTTTTTTAAGAGAGAGGAACAGTGAGAGAGACAGTGAAAGAGAGAAACAACTTTATTTAGTTTTTCACATGGCCTTAGTTGCTCCAACACTTAGTTGTGTACGTGGTGCTGGGGTTTGAACCCAGGTTCTCGTGCTTGCCAGGCAAGCACTGAAACTGCTGAGCCACTGCTGCAGCCCCTAGACTTTTTTTTTTAAAGCGAGAACCAATTTTATTCAGTTTTTCAAGTGACTTTTGTTGTTCCAACACTTTGTTGTGTACGCGGTGCTGGGATTTGAACCCGCGTCCTCACGCATTCCAGGCAAGCGCTGTAACCGCTGAGCCACCGCCCCAGCCCCAACATTTAAATTTTTAATAAATATGGATTGCCTTCTTCACACTTCCCCTTTTCCCCACCCAAACCTCCGGATACAAAGAGCAAAATTTTGTAACGTGTTCATCATAGTCTGATGGCGCAAGGTGTATTCGGAACAATTCTTGTATTTCAGTACACGACAGTGTCCACAGTTCAATATTATTTCCAGGGCGTCGCCCCTCTGGTTTGCAAAATAATGGGCCTCTTCTCGCTCCTATCTGGGGCCTCCAGCTGGTGCTCAGGCTGCACAAATAACTTTTACATAGTATCTCAAGCAGAATGAAGGAAACATGCTGGAGAAAATGTGGGGATTCCTTCTGAAGCCAATCCTTAACTCGCTTGTGGGGCGGGGCGAGCGATGCCCTGCCCCTAGTTCTGCGAGGCCCACCGACCACACGCAGGTTCGCAAGGCTCTTGATTTTGCTTTTCCCCGAATATCGCTGCGCCCCTATTTTACCCACCACCCTCGTGAATCCCCGAATCTATGATTTAATGCAAACATCCCTTGACATTCTTCTGGGCACGCCAAGCGCTGGGTCGCAGTTGTCAGGGTGACAGCGTGTCTGGAGGGAGAACTGTCGCTCCAGAGTTTCCATGGAAACCACTCG
>PVKS010032319.1:0-22663 GCA_004027875.1 Aplodontia rufa | reverse complement strand
AGATGCTGGAGGGGCTGTGGAGAGATAGGCACACTAACACACTGTTGGTGGAGCTGCAGACTGGTACAGCCCCTCTGGAAAGCAGTATGGAGAATCCTTAAGAAATTAGGGATGACTCCACCATACCACCCTGCTATTCCACTCCTGGGTATCTTTCCAGGGGACTTAGAATCAGCACATTACAGTGACACAGCAATATTGATGTTCATTGCAGCACAATTTACCATTGCTAGGCTATGGAAACAACCCCGGTGTCCCTCACAGGAAGAATGGATCCAAAAACTGTGGTACATTTATACCATAGAATATTACACAGCAATTAGAAACAATGACCTTGCAGCCTTCGAGGGTAAATGGATGGTTATGGAAGAGATAATGATGAGTAAAATCAGCTTAACCCAGAGATCTAAGGGTCGATTGTCTCCACTCATAGGTGGAGGTGGGGACTAGACCCTGGACAGTGAGAAAGATGGTCTAGTAACATGAGTTAAATCCAGATAAGATGTAATGCTTTATAATCTAATACTTTTTTTTAGAGTTATAAAGGGAAAGGGAGGGGAGGGATAAGGGAGGGTAATTGGGGGGGGCACTCCTGGAGATAATTGCAATATCCAGAATATTTACACATTTTATACACATTTTATATTATTTTGTTAAAATCTTGTAAGGTTGTTCAAAAGAAAAAATAAATAAATAAATTAAAAAAAAAAAAAGAACCACAGAAGGCATCTAGGCTAATTTGGGATGTCACTACTTCATGAGTTTTAGGTCCAAGGAGCAAACTGTCTCTGGATTTTTACATAAAAACTAAAGTTGAACTTGGGGACTTCTTATGAAATACACTAATGCAAGGGAACAGCCTTTGCTGTGGTAATGTAATGTTTGAGGTGAAAATGTTTACTTTCTGAATCATCCAAGCATTTGCCTTATTTCATCATTTTTCTTTGAAAGGGTATCACCACCTGGATTTGCCAAATGAACTTCCATCAGTATTGCCACCAAATAATTTAAAATATGCAAGCATTCTTTCAGGATGGGAAAAAATCTTGGCATATTGTTTGGTTAGATAACCTTGGTAATGACAGGGACAAATTCATATATCTGTTAAGCAATCACATTCCCCCAAAGGGTATTTTATAATTCATCTATAATTTCACCATTTAGAAGATGAGATGTTAACAATAAAAAGGAACACCAACTAAGCCATCTGATGTTCACATAAGAACACAATTTTTCACCAACAATGTGCTAGTGTGCCTATCTCTCCACATTGTTGGTGGAGCTGCAGACTGGTACAGCCCCTCTGGAAAGCAGTGTGGAGAATCCTCAAAAAACTAGGAATGAGCCCACCATACGATCCTGCTATTCCACTCCTGGGTATTTTTCCAGGGGATTTAGAATCAGCGCATTATAGTGACACAGCAATATCTGTGTTCATAGTAGCTCAATTTACTATTGCTAGGCTATGGAAACAACCCAGATGCCCTTCAGTGGATGAATGGATCCAAAAACTGTGGTACATATATACCATGGAATTTTACACATCAATTAGAAACAATGATATTGCAGCCTTTGAAGGTAAATGGATGGCTATGGAAGAAATCATGCTGAATGAAATCAGCTTAACCCAGAGAACCAAGAGTGGAATGTCTCCACTCATCTGTGGAGGCTGGAACTAGACCCTGGCCATTGAGAAAGGGGGTCTATTATTATGTGTTAAATCCGGATAAGATGTAATGCTATACAACCTAATACTTTTTTATAGATATTGTGGGAAGGGGAAGGGAGGGATAAGGGTGGGTAATTGGGGGGGCACCCTGGGGGTAAATCTAATCTCCAGAATCTATATACATTTTATATTATTTTGTTAAAAACTTGTATGGTTGTTCAAAAAATAAATTTCTCAATAATAAAAAATAAAGACAAAAAAAAAGAACACAATTTTTAAAATGCCGTTGTAGCATCGTCTATCCATGAAGACGGAAAGACAAAGGAAGCATGACTTGGTTCAGGCAAAAGACAGCACATGACTGTGATTTTGAGCAGATCATCTGACCATTCCGTACAGAAGTTTGTTCTTCTATAGAATACATTTGGCTTTATTAATACATTTTATTATTATAAAAATACAGTAAACCTCCAAGTACAAAAATAAGTAAATATGTACACATAAATAATAGGCACCGTTTTATGAAAATTAAAGTATTTTCAGTCTGACAATAGTTATCAATTTGAAAATGCTTAAATTATTTAACTCAATAATTACATAACTAGAACACCTATCTCAAGGAAATAATTAGAAGTAATTCAAAGTGTTATTTATGCATAAGAATGTTTACCACAGCATATCTTTCACTACAAAAAGAATAGAAAATCTAAATGCTTATAAGAGGTCATAGCATACAGTTATTAAGTTTTCAAAAACTTTTAATGACTTAAAGGAAAGATATGTTACATTTAAAAGGAAATAAAATTTCACTTATAGTATGATGTCAATTTTGAAACATGTGCATATACAATGTATAAGCAAAGAAAACTGATAGAAAATAGAATACACTAACCATTTTATTTCTGATTTTTATTTCCTTTTTGAAAGTGAGAGAGAGAGAGAATCAGTGTCACTATTTTTTCATCTGGTTTTAGTTTCTCTGACACTTAGTTGTTTATGTGGTGCTAAGGATCAAACCTGGGTCCTCGCACATGCCAGCTCAGTGCTCCAGGCACTCAGCCACTGCTCCAGCCCCCTGATTTTTATTTTCTGATTTTTATGTCCTAAAATAATCATGTATGATTTTAAAATTTAAAAAGAGAATAAATGTTCTTTTCAAATACATTTTTACCTTAAAAAATTGAAGTAAAATGAATATTTTGTCATTTAAATTTGTTAAATAATAGCACATCAGATTGTCTACCTGAATTGCTCCAACTCTCCTCTTGGTGCTCAGCTTAGGTTCCCTTTCCTAGGAAGCACTATATGACCTCTGCATGAACACAGCCCAGAAACATATCTGAGTCTCTTCATCACTGCACATTCCTGCATCCTGGGTCTCACCACACACGCCCTGTATAGGTCTAGATTTGTACATTAGCACAATGCCTTTGGCCAGTATTTAGGAATAACTGAAGAAATTGTCTCATGAAACATCTCCTTGTATTTAATGTAAGGACATGTTCAAAGGTAAAATACTGTTCCCTGGCTATCAAGTCCCCTCGTGAGGATCAATTGGAGGAAAATGCTGTCTCATCTCAACTTTAGGAACACACCATTCTCCAAAGCAACCTGCTTGGTCTGAATCTTGTAAACATTATGAATCATGTAACTACTCATATTTTCCTGTATTTATTGGCTGCTAGAAAGCTTAGTACTCAGTCTGTGACCCACCTCTGTCAAAAGACTACACAGCCCTGCTTCGTGTGTGATTCCAGCCTGGAGTTACCCTCTGCCTCTCTCTCCTCACTTCTAAAAAGCTGTTTCATCCTGGTGTTCGAATGTATCAGTGTAAGTCTCCTTTGAAGCCAGTCACATCATGTAGAAGTCAGCTAAACAATGAAACAACTTGGATTTATTTTTGTACTGTTATTTTCTATGCTATTGTACTGTAAGTTTATATTTTCTATGTTAGAATCAATGTTGCTTGATTGCTGAATTTATTTAATTTTCTTTGAGGAGATAAAATCTTTCTATTTTGCATATATTTTTAACATATCTAAATTATTGCTTGAAAAGGGCTGTTTATTTTTTTCTCCAGATGGTTGGTGGCTTGTCAAGAGGGTCATCATGTGGATACCACTGTTTTCTACTACATCATAAAATGATTAGGTAGAAATTTTAATGTATTCTAATGACCGAAATCCTAATTTACAACATCCACCATGCTTTAAAATATTCAGACATCTGTTCCAGTTACATCCCAATAGCAAGGATACATTTCTTTCTATTTGGCAAGCACTACAAATACATCTGTTATTTATTAGCTTGTTGCCTCATCTATCAAGGTTGCTCAGAACAGACAGCATTTAGTGACTAAGTAAACCATGGCAAAAAATGATAAAAAAAAGAAAACTGCTTCTAGCCATAGTTATGTTAATCAGGAACGTCAAACGTAAAATGCTAAATCTTCTATCAGGCAAGCATTTCCTAAGAGGAAGCCTGACCACCACCTCAACACGTCCTCAGTATCATCAGTGCAGTGGAAGCAATTCTCATGCGTGCCTTTTTTTAATAGTAGATTCCAAATCAAAGACTCAAATTAAACCAGGACCTCTAGAAATCTCAACAGACTGACACACTGTAAAATTAAGTAGATAACAGCAATGGGAGAGAAAAATATTTTAATTGAGCATTAAGTTCACTAATTTAGGTCCTCTGACAAATTTTCCAAAGCACATTTTTACATCTGTGTTCTTGCTGTGTGCATGTGCATGGGATTTCCGTTTGTTTTGTTGTTCTGCTTTTCATTTTCTTCACACTTTATCATATATCTCCTCTCCAAAAGACAAGCGGAGGGGCAAACAAAATGCCACCAGATATTACCTCTTAAAGCACTTTCTTTCCAAAGAAGCCCTCTCCTGAGCATTCCTCACATGATTAAATAAAATATAGTAAAAAGATATTTTTAGGTATAGAGAAACCATGTTTTAAAAAATACCTTTGGTACCAAAAAAAAAAAAAAGAAAGAAAGAAAGAAAGAAAAGAAAAGGCAGAGTAACTCTCCTGCGCGCCACAGCACCTCATTCCTTAGGAAGAATCCAGTCTGAAAATCCTATTGGGCAGTACGCAACTGGGACACCAGAACTTGACTGACATGAGGTCAAGGTTTAGAGAACAAATGGGCTTAGATGAAGCAGGTACTCCAAGGCCACATGAGCAGGATATTCAATCAAGAGACAGATGTCAGTGGGGACAAAAACACCACTGTTAGCAAAGGCTTATACAATGTTTGACCTTACAACATTAATGGAGTAACTAAGGCATTAGTGCTATTTATTCAAGGCATTCCATTATGCCCAAGGATTTGCAAAATATGGTTACCATCCCCAGAAGATCACAATGCAGTAGAAGAAAAGAAGATAGCAGCAATAAAGAAACCGCTCCACTGATTAGCACTCACTCTGTAAAGGCACTGGGCTGGTGCTTTCTGGGATTTTTCTCGTGTGATCTTTACCAGAGCCCAACTCAAATGGGTCCTAGCTTGAAGCTGAATCCAGCCCTAATCTCTTGCCCACTTCCACAGGCAGCCCCAAAGAAGCAAGTGCCATTATTTTCCCACTTATACTGAGGAAAATGAGATTCTAGGAAGCTAAATAACAGAAATTCAAGAATTTTTGCCACTAATGAATGGCAAAACCAGACCTCATAATTGCACTTTTCTTATAATTGCATGTTTAATCATGTCCAAAATATTATCAAGGGACAAGAACAAATGACTAATTAAATAATAATACAAATGGCAATGAATCTATGACAAAAAAATAATTTAACTTCTTTTTTAACAAAAGGATTCAAATTAAAATGTGATAATATTTATTAATTAAATTAGGAACAATTTATTTTGGTGAATATTTGTTGCAAAAGTGATGAGCACTCACATCTGGATGGATGAAACATGAAGTGACCACTTTCTTCAACACAATTTTACATATAAATTGGTTTGACAAATGAATATGTAAAACTAACAATTGAACTTCTAATTTTTAGCCTCAGAATATAAAACTGAGTCCAAATATTTTCCATGTATTCATCTATTAATTAATTAGATTAATAAATATCTGTTGGGCACTTGGAATAGAATGGTGAGCAAAATTTACTTGTTCCGTGTTGAGCAAATATTTATTAATATTATTCACATAAGAGCCAAAAAACTGGAACTAGTAGGGGTTGAATAAATAAACTATGGCACATCCATAAAGTGGAACAAATTGTAGCCATAAATGGAACACTATGTTGAAGAAGAATGTTTAAGGTGTGGGTAAGCATTCATGATATTTTATGCAAAAGTAAATTATAAAATATAATGCTGTAAGACACAATGCATATTCAATAGTACATATTTCATACATTTCAAATATTATTTATTTGCTCATGCAACAAGTGTTTACTGGAATCCTAGTTCATGGCAGGCCCTACAGTAATAGTTATAATTAAACAGATAAAGGCTTTGCCCTCATAGGGCTTACATTCTACTTGGCAGACACAATGAACAAAAGTAACAAACAAATAATGTGTGATATGGCATTGAGTATTATGGAAAAAAATGGAGCAAGATAAGTTGGCCAGAGAAGGATGCTCTGATCAGGTAACAGTTGAGCAAAGATTGAAAGAGACAAAAAGAGTGAGCTATAGGGAAATGCCCTGAGGTAACAATGAACTTATGTTCTAGAAAGAAGAGGGCAATGAAAGGAATGGTAGAGGATGATATGAGGAAGTTAGCAGAAGAGTCATATCATTTGTACGTTTAATTATCATGGAAGAAAATTTGAACTTAATTTTGGGTGGGAAGCCATGGCAGGATTTGGAGCAGAGGAACGGCAAGAGCTAATGCATATATCTTTCTTTTTTAAAGACAGAGATTGTGAAGAGAGAGAATCAACTTTATTTTTTCATCTGGCCTTTGGTTCTCTGACACTTACTTGCGTATGTGATGCTGTGTTCAACCTGGGTTCTCAAGTATTCTGAGCAAACACTCCAAACACTGAGCCACTGCTCCAGCCCCATGATGCATATCTTAAAGGAAAACTAATTTTTTAGGGATAACAAAAGTAAGATGTTAGACTAGCTGGTGGAGGTGGAGCTAAAGAGAAGACACTGGAGATGAGTTAACATTGAAATGGGAAAAAAAAGAGAGGAGAAATATTAGAGAAACAGATGGAAGGAAAAGTCAAACATTTGTCTAGGGACATGAGGCTTCCATGAAAACATTTCAGGTCTCCAACCGTGGTGGGTGTCCATTCCTGCACAGCTGCTGTGCCATGCTCTTGATCAGGCCATTTCCTCCAAGCTGCTCCCAGCGGATGTCTCCTGGGGATACAAATCCATGCATTCAGGAAAGATGTGGGGCTCCTGTGATGGTGAGTTTCACTGGAAATTTCCACATTAACCTGGCTGAAAATTTCCTAGAAATGCATCAAGGTCTCAAACTTCCTGCCCAAGTTTCCTTCCTTCCCTTCCTCTCTCCCTAGCATGGGAGAGCCCTACATCAAAGGTGTCAGCTCCCCCAGTCTCCTCCCTGCCCCTCATTCTTCTCCAGCTCCCTCTATATTTTTTATTACAGACATTTTCCCCAGTAAATGGTATTGAACCTGTGTTCTCATGTTGGGATCTGCTTCACAGTGGACTCAAACTCCCATGCATGTTGACTTTTGTCATATTAATAAACACCTACATGAAGGTAAATGAAGGTGTCTAGCAGCAGTCGAGGGTTCAGGATTCTGAATAGAGAGGTAAAATGGGAGGCATCAGCACACAGATGGTATTTGTAGACATGGGGCTGGAAGAATTTACTTTATTTACACCTGCATTTCTTCAGAGTGCAGATCTTAGCTGCCCACCCAAGGATAACTCCAGTACTTTAATTTAGGATAAGACATGTTCCATGATGGATACTCTCTTTATAAGGGCTGACCCTTTAAGAATGTCTGCACTTTAATTAGGGTGGTCCAGGAGTGAACCCAGAAGCTCAACTTGTCTTGGTCAAACTTTAAATCCCACAGAATTGAGTGAGGGAAATAAAGCTGAGCTTTCTCTCTGTCCATTCAGAATCAGACCACTGATCCTAAGGATGAGCCCAAACTTCTAGTGTCACAGTTTCATTTTTTTGTTTTAATTTTCCCTCCAATTTTGGTTCTCCCATCCAGGCTATCCTTTCACCTTCTCATCTTATTTTTCATTTGCCTTCAGTGATATCTATTTTATTCCTAGAAGTTTTGAAGAAATTTTACTAACTACATTCAGAAATATAGTTAAGTCTCCAAAATCTTCCTGCCACATACAATAAAGATGATGCAAGATTCCCAATTAAACTCAAACCAGTTCTCAGAAAGTATAAGGAAAGTGAGTTATGTAGGAAAACTGAAAAAATATGGCCAATATCAAGAAACAGTATGAATGGGGAACAGTAAAAGTTTTACAAGGAAAAATAGAAACGTAACTAAAAATTATTTATAAAAAAGAAATAGCCACCTTTTCCCCTTATTTCTGTCCAACATTTCCAGCAAAAACTGTTCTCTACATTTCAAATATCATCTCAAGACACATTCCAAAATGTTGAGCTGCAAGAAGGCTGTTTTTTGTTTAGCTCCATGATGAGACAAAAAAAAAAAAAAAAAAAAAAAACCCTCCAGGGAGCTGCCTTACTGCAAGGTACATGTAGAGGAAAAATCATCATTGGAGCACAGCACTAGTCAGTGCAAGATTTTTGGAGAATCAGAAATTTGGGTGGAAAAGTGGAAAAGAGGGACTGTATCTGTCCCAGCCAGGTCATGGCAGCTGTGACCACCATTTCTCCCAATCTGCGGGGGAGTGGGGAAGGAGCTGAACCATAACATGTGATCAGACTTGC
The DNA here is from genome assembly GCA_004027875.1 of Aplodontia rufa. Taxonomy (NCBI): domain Eukaryota; kingdom Metazoa; phylum Chordata; class Mammalia; order Rodentia; family Aplodontiidae; genus Aplodontia; species Aplodontia rufa. The sequence goes on along the minus strand of PVKS010032319.1, from coordinate 14,105 downwards.
CAGGGAGAAGCCGAATTCTATAAAGAACCCTGCATTGGGCCCAAATGAGAAACCCCTGCTACACCTCTCCTGAGTGAAGGGAGAGCAGTGTCTCTCAGCTGCCTGCAAAGAGAAGGGGTAGAAGCCTTTTTGAACAGACTGTCTGACAGGAAGGAATCAGCAGTTCAAAGCAGGCTATTCCACAATTCTTCCAGGAGCCAGCTGCAGGGTTCCTTATAGAAAAAAGAAGGAAATAAGAGAACAATTAACAGAGGATTTAAAGAAAGAAGCACAGGAGCAACTACAGTAGATGAAAGAACACTTCATCAAAGAAATACAGTGAAAAGAAACATAACAGAACTCCTAGAAATGAAATATACAGTCAACCAAATTAAAACTAATTTGAAGATTTCAAAACCAGATTACAATCTGCAGAAAATAGAATAGCTTTTGAAGAAAGAATCTCTGATACTGAAGATAGGCAAAGTGAAATGGAACTCACAGAAGACAGTAAAGGAAAACAACTCAAACAACATGATCAAAATATTCCAGAGCTCTGGGTTAACATTAAAAGATCAAATCTGAGAGTCATTGGGATAGAAGAAAGCATGGAGGTACAAATAAAGGCATAAAGAATATCCTCAATGAGATAATTACAGAAAATTTCTTTCACATTAGAAACAAGATAGACATGCACATACAGGAGGTGTTCATGTCTCCAAATAAATCTAAGCAATCAAGAAATTCACCAAGACACATCATATTCAAAATGCTTCACAGTTGCAAGAGAGAAGTGTCAAATCACATTTAGAGGCAAACTAATAAGGATCATGTTGGATTTCTCACCTCAGATCCTAAAAGCAGAGGACTTGGAATCAGATATTCCAAACTTTTAAAGAAAACAACTATCATTTGAGGATACTATACCCAGAAAACTCGTTTCAAATTTGTGGAATAAATAAAAACATTTCATGACAAGAACAAACTAAAAGAATTCATGAACACAAAACCAGCTCTACAAAGAATACTCAAAGACACACTTCACTTAAAAGAACAATCAATCAATTCCCAAACCCACCAGCTGAGAAAGCTGAATAAAAAATATAATCAACTAAAAGAGAACTAAGATAGCATAAAGTACAGAAAAAAATCACAATGGCATAAACCACAAACACAAACCTGTATTAACACTGAATGTTAATGGTCTCAATTCCCCAATCAAAAGGCAGAGATGAGCAGAATGGATTAAAAAACAAAATCCAACACTATGCTGACTACAGCAGATGCATCTTATAGGCAAAGACATCCATACATTGAAGGTAAAAGGATGGAGAAAAGTTTACCAGGCATATGGCTCAAGAAAACAAGCTTGTGTTGCAATTCTAATATTCAATAAAGTAAACTTCAACCAAAAATTTATCAGAATCGACTAAGATGGCCATTACATCTTAATAAAGGAAGCAATCCAATAAGATGATATAACCATTGTAAACGTTTATGCCCCCAATATTAATGCAACCAATTACATAGAAAAAAACACTCTGTGACTTTAAATCCCTCATACACCGCAATACAATTGTACTGGGGGAATTCAATACACCCTTATCACCAATAAACAGGTGATTAAAACAAAAAATCAATAAATATATCTCCAGCTGAAATGATACCTTAAATCAAATGGACTTAATAGACATCCATAGAATATTCCACCCCAAACAGTTGAATTTACGTTCTTCTCAGCTACACATAAAACTTTTTCCAAAATAGATCATATTCTAGTTCACAAAGGAATCTCAGAAAATATTTTAAAAATGAAATAATTCCATGTATCTTATCAGATCATAATGGTATGAAACTAGAAATCAACAGTATGAAAAATAATGGAAATCACATAAATACATGGAGATTGAATAATATTCTCTTAAATGAAGAATGGATCAAAGAAGAAATGAACAGAAATCAGGAACTTCTTAGAAACAAATGAGAATGAAGATACAGCATACTGAAATCTCTGGGACAGTATGAAAGAATTTCTTAGATGTAAATTTACAGCTCTGAGTGCCCACATCAAAAAACTAAAGAGATCCCAAATAAATAAGCTTATGCTTCACCTCAAGTCCTTAGGAAAAAAAAAACTCATCCCAAAACCAGTAGAAGACAGGGGATAATCAAGATCAATGCTGAGATTAATGAAATAGAAACTAAAAAATAATACAAAGATTCAATGAAACAAAGAGTTGGTTCTTTGATAAAATAAATGAAATTGACAAACCTCTAGCCAACCTTACCAAAAGAAAGAAGAGAAACAAATCAACAAACTCAGAGATGAAAATAGTGAAATCACCACAGATTGTTCTGAAATACAGAGGATTATCCAAACCTCCTTTGAGAATTTATACTCCAATAAATTGGATAATCTGGAAGATATGGACAAATTTCTTAACCCAAATTGACACAAGAAAATATATAGAAACCTCAAACAGACCAATATCAGTAAATGAAATTAAGTCATCCATTAAAAGCCTACCTAAAAAGAAAGCCCAGATCCCAATGAATTCTCAGCTGAGTTCTAGCAGTACAAAAGTACTAATGCCTCTCTTTATAAAGCTATTCCATGAAATTGAAAGGTGTGGAACCCTCCTAAACACCTTTTATGAGGCAACCATAACCCCAATACCAATATCCAACAAAGACAGAAAACTACAGACCAATATCCCTGACAAACAAGATGCAAAAAATTATTGATAAAATACTAGCCAATGCATTCAAAAACACATCAAAAAGATAGTATATCATGACCAAGTGGATGTTTCAATATATGCAAATCAATAAATGTAACAAAAGCAAGGACAAAAACCACATGATCATCTCAATAGACACAGAAAAGATATTTGACAAAATCCAACATCCATTCATGTTAAAACACTAGAGAAGCTAGGGACTATAGGATTTTATCTTAACATTGTAAAGGCATTTATGACAAACCTATAACCAGTATTATACTAAATGGAGAAAAATTGAAACCATTCTCACTAAACTGAGGAACAAGACAAGGTTGTCCACTCTCACCACTCTTATTCAATGTAATTCTCAAAACACTAGCCAGAGCAATCAGGCAAGAGAAAGAAATCAAAGGGATATAAATAGGTAAAGAAGTCAAATTATTTCTATTTGCTGATGATATGATCCTGTACCTAGAAGACCCAAAAAACTCCTCCAAAAAACTGCCAGAGCTTAACAATAAATTAGGCAAAGTAGCAGGACACAGGATCATTATCCATAGATCAATAGCTTTTTTATACTACAACAGTGACTCGGTCGAGTATGAATTCAGGAAACCCATTCCATTCACAATAACCTCAAAAAAATAAAATAAAATACTTGGGAATTAATCTAACCAGGAAAGCAAAATGCCTCTATAAGGAAAATTACAGAACTTAGAAGAAAGAAATAGAAGAAGACCTGTGAACATTCCCACATTCTTGCATAGGCAGAATTAATTCAAAATGGACATTCTGCCAAAAGCACTATACAGGTTCAATGAAATCCCATCAAGATATCAATGACATTCTTCACAGATGTAGAAAAATCAATTCTTCAATTCATTTGGAACACTAAAAGATTCATAATAGCTAAAGCAATACTTAGCCAAAAAGCAAAGCAGGAGGCATCACAATACCAGATCTGAAACTATACTACAGAGTTATAGTTACAAAAACAGCACGGCATTGATATCAAAATAGATATGAAGACCAATGGAATAGGGTAGAAGATACAGGGACAAATTCTATAGCCATCTGATATCTGACAATGTTAGCAAAAATATAACTTGGAGGAAAGACAGTTTTTTCAACAAATGGTGTTGGGAAAACTGGATAGCCATATGCAGAAAAATGAAATTGGATCCATATCTCTCGTCCTGCACAAAACTCAAATCAAAATGGAGCAATGACTTAGGAATTAAACAAGATACCTAATAACTGTTAGAAGTGAAAATGGGGTCAATACTCTACCTTATAGCTGCTGGCACCAATTCCCTTAACAAGACCCCCCATAGCTCAAGAATTAAAACCAAGAATCAGTAAGTGGTATGCCATTAAACTAAAAAACTTCTGCAGAGCTAAGGAATCAATCAAGAATGTGAAGAGATAGACTACAGAATGGAAGAAAATCATGGCCAGCTATGTCACTGACAGGGTCTAATATCTAGAATATACAAAGAAAAAAAGTTTAATACCAAACACACAAATGATCCAATCAATAAATGGGCAAAAGAGCTAAACAGAAATTTCTCAACAGAAGAAATGCAGAAGCCCAATGAATATATGAAAAAAATGTTCAACATCTCTAGCAATCAGGGAAAAGCAATCAAGAATTCATTAAGATTTCACCTCACCCCAGTCATATTGGCAAATCTCAAGAATACAAACAATAACAAAAGCTAGAGAGAGTGTAGGGGAAAAAGGAACCCCTATACATTGTTGGTGGAACTGCAAACTAGTTCAACTACTCTGGAAAGCAGTATGGAGACTTCTCGAAAAATTAGGGATGAAACCACCACATGACCCAGCTATCCCACTCCTGGGTATTCTCCCAGAGGATATAAATTTGGCATACTACAACAATACAGCTATATCAATGTTTATGGCAGCACAATTCATAATGGCTAGATTATGGCATCAACCCAGATGTCCATCATTGGATGAATGAATCAAGAAATTGTGGTATACATAACATGGAATTCTACTCAACCATTAAAAAAAAAAAAGAAATCATAGCTTTTGCTGGAAAATGGATGGAGATGGAGAAAAATCATGCTGAGTGAAATTAGTCAAACCCAGAAACTCAAGGGCTGAATGTTTTCTCTCATATGTGGAAGCTAGAGTACAACATAGGAAAGAGTGAGAGAACAATAAATTTAGACAATAGACTTATCAAACACAGATTATCAATCGCACTGGAGGCAACTCTGCAGACTAGGGACTGGAGGGATTGAGGCGGGATGGTGGGAGGGCAAAAGGGGATATATAATGTGTGCATGTATGGAAGTATAACAACAAACCCCTTCAATATGTAAAACTATAATGAAAAACAAAAGTTTATTTAAAAAATAAATAAAATGTTTCTCATTCAAATCAGTAATGTTCAAATCTTGTGTATTTTTCTTCTTTGGTTGTTTAATTATTTCCTTCCTTTTCACTTATACACAAAAGAGAGAAACTTTATTAGTTAAATTAGATGTAAATATATACTAAAATCACATTAATAAAGTAAGGGAAATTCTCTTGACTGGTGAATAAACATTATTCATCTCTCAGTGGTATCTTCCTCCATTTAGGGTGTCGGCTTTGCTCAGAACTCACACAGATCATATGATCTGGAAAGCATGAATATTCTTATGGAAGCAACAAAGATTCAGCTGTGCTCAAAACTCCAAAACCAACAGTCTTCATTCCAAGTTAACATTAAAAAAATAAAAAAGCCTAGATCCATGATAGCACGCCTGGGCCTACCATGTCCCTGCAACTGACCCAGACTCAGCCCATGTACTAAAAAGAGCTTAGAAAAGTAACCAGAACCTTTCTGCTACACCAAATAATCATGGGGAATTCTTAGAGTCAACCTAATTTTATTGTGAAACCCCAAAATAAACGACCAGTGAGACTAATAATCCCAGGAGACCTTGCAGTACAACAACATGAAACTAGTCTCGGTGTTTACCCATTCTCTAACAACAGTTTTAATTAAGACAATTATGGGATTTCCTCTGCCTCCAAGGAAACACACTTCTGATTTTACAACTCAAGTCAATAGAATTGTAAGATTCAATTTGAAATTCTTGAACAGAATCTTCTTCAGCAATACCTCTATTTTATAAATTGAGGTGTACATCTCAACATACACACATTGCCTAGAGCTCCAACAAGAACATCAAAAGTAATTTGGAAAAGGGAATTGATGTTTGTGTGAAAAATAACATCATTTAACACATTTAGCTTGCCTAAGGAAAAAACAGCTTACAAGTACTCTTTCTGTGAACTGTAAACACCACAAAGACTCTAAATTGGGAGAATGAAAATAAATTTTAAAAAATTAAATGCAAGAAAAAGAAAGTGTCTGTATCATCATCATCATTAAATGTCTTATGAGCTACTGTGATTCCAACACAGGAGATATGTAATAGCTTGAAATTAAACGTAAAGACAGGAACAGTCTAGGTGCCCATTCTGGGATCTTTACAACTCTTTCTCCACCCTTGGTTTGGATGAGCTCAGTATTCATCTTGCAAAGAGAAAAAAAAAAAAAAAACAGGGTCGGGGAGATAGAGCTGGAAGAATACAGAATATAATTCAAAGACCTTCAATTTTTATGACAGCTTCCAGATGGCAAGTAACACTCCCTCCTTACCCAAACCCAGAAAACTTCCTCCTCCCTCTACGGATAGATGCTTCTTCCAATTCTGCTTCAACCACAGCATGACTTGTACCCCAGAAAGCTGAATGGAATCCATGGCTATGCTCAAATCTCAGGGATTTTAGATTGGAAGAATGCTAAAAATGACAGTCCTGGAATGACTAAATGACAGTGGGACAGGAACATTGCTTCACATGTTTTCAGAGAAGCAAATATTAATGAGTGGCAAAACATGAGAGGACTTATTCATAAACCCATGAAAGGCACTCTGCACACACTCCTAGCAACTTTCCCAAGTAAGGGAGAGAGGATACCCCACAGCAGAGTGTGAGCTGCAGCTATTGATGGAAATTTCATCTATACCTAAAGCTAGGGCAAGACCCCAGAGTTTGAGTTTAATGCCAAAATTTCAATTGAAAATCTGAATTTCTTTTCTTTATTGAATTTATATAATCTAAACTTATATATCCAAAATGTTTAGTATTAGAGCATGATTCGTACCTTAATCAGCTTTGTGTTTCTGTGAGCAAAATATTCTGGCAAGAACAACTTAGAGGAGAAAAAGTTTATTTTGGCTCATGGTTTTCAGATGTTTAGTCCATGATGGGCTGAGTCCATTGCTCCAGACCCAAGGGGAGCCAGTACATCATGGGGGAAGGGCATGGTAGAGGAGCGCTGCGCCATTCATGGTGGCCCAGGAACGGGTGGGGGGATCAGGGAAGATGAACCCCTTCCAGGGCATGCCCCAGGCACCCACCTCCTCCAGTCATGCCCAACCTGCCTACAGTTACCATTCAATACATTCAAATTTGGATAAACGGATTAGGTTACAACTCTCATAATCTATTCATTTTGCCTCTTAATATTTCTGCATTAACACAGGAGCTTTTGAAGGACACCTCATATCCAAACCATACCAGTAATAGTAAATGAATAAAGGAAGGGTTCTTCACTTTCTCTTTCTCTTGCTTTATCTTTCTGATCTAAAGGTGAACATAAAAAAAGTAACAAGAATAACTCCAGCGCACCGTCAGCTGTGACATTCCTGTTAAGACCCCAGTGAGTATACTCAAAAAAGACATTTGTTCACTAGTTCAGGTATTGTCTAAAGATCTGTGTAGTGTCCTATGTTGGTGAACCATCCTTTGCAACAGAGGAAATGCACGCCTCCCTTCAAACACTGAACTCAGTAGCACTTACTGTGTCCAGACACAGTTCTAATTGCTCTGCACATGGGAATTTATTTGATTCTCATCTAGCGCTAGTAAGTAGTTGTAAATTTTAATTCTGACTTTCAGGAGAAGGAAATCAAGGCATGGAGAGTGGAAAACTAGGATATATAATGAAACAGTCTGGATCCAGGATCTTAACCAGATCAGAAGACTTGGGTAGCCATCTACCTCCTGCCCAGGTCCTTCTCGACGCAAGACACAGGAGCCATTCAGCTGCATAAGTATACTAGAGACATGAAGACAAATTACAAGAGAGTGGCATGATGCCAATAAAAGAAAAATTCAAACTGGGCCAGAAAAGCATAGTTAGTCTGCCTGCCCAAGGTGATCTTTCTCTCTTAATCTCTTTACTTCTACCAAAAAAAAAAAAAAAAAAAAAAAAAAAAAAAAAAAAAACACACAAAAAACCTTCTTTCCCTAGATTTCTGACCAACACCAGGGCTTATATTTAATGGTGAAGGACTAGAGAATGGTGTGCATTTCTTTAAAATATGATGCAGCAACAATATATGCCAAGGCCACTGTACAATATCTCTGCTGTGGCCGTGAGGAAAACCAGCTGAGAGTGTGACTCTACCCTAGTGACATTGGTATAATGGTATTTCTGGCAGGCTGAGCTCTTGTGCAGAAGTTTCAAACATCTCAGTTCTCCCTTTCCTCTCCACCCACTCCAATCTATTTGTCTTCACTGGCACACTTGAGATGTCTGATCTTATAGATGGGAGGGGTGAAAAGAGTTTTATAGGACAGGGCCTAGAAGAAAGGTAAGTGGTCAGAGGGGACAGCATGCCACCACCCTTCTTGAGTTGGTTCTGAGCCTTAAGAAAAGGGTGTTAGAGAATTTGTCTGTCTCTGGCACAAGCAGAGCTGCACTGGTGTCAACATGACCACGTGTGACCCAGAGTTGGAGAAGAGGTCACTATGCAATGGTGCTCGCCACTCTGATAATCATGGCTGTTTTGCAGGTGTTAAGCATGGAAAAGGGAGCGCAGGCAGCACAACCAGATACCGTGTGCAGCCGACAGGCTGATTGGTGGCCCCACATGAGACACTATTTGGGGTCGTCTAATCAAGTTAATAGGACCTTATCCTATGCTAAAGGAAGAGAAAGGAAAAGTAGCCTTGTTTTATAATCACACACAAGTGTGTAACCTGGCATACCTACTTAAGTGAGGGTCCATCCCAGCTCCGTATCACTTCATACTTGGACTACTGCATTCACCTCTGCCCCCAACCTCTCCTTCCAATAAGCTGCAAGATATTCTTAAGCAAACATTTCTTCATATCATTTTCCTGCTCAAACTTACCCCGTTCCTCAAGATGAAGTGTGCCTATAGGCAACACAACATGTAATGGCAGGCTGGGGACTTAGCTCAGTGATAAAGTGCTTGCCTAGCATCCTAAGAGGCCTGAAGTTCCATCCTCAGCAACACACACACACACACACACACACACACACACACACACACTCGTGCACTCACGTGTTACCTTTCCTGAAAAGGGATGCTAGGGTGATCAATCTTGTTTTCCCAAGACTATTCTGATTTTAGCATCACAAGTCCTGTACACTGGGACCTTTGCCATGAGCAAACAAAAGGTTTACCACTCTTGCTGACCATTGACACGGACATGGGACTGGCAGAAAGTGTGCAAGGATGTATTTTCTTTCTTAAACACTGTGCCTCAGCACAGGGAAGAGCCATTAGCAGCTGCTATTTTTACACTACAGAGCAATGAAATTTAGTTGCTTACTTCATATAGGCAGCTTGGTTGCTATGACAACAGTGAGTGGCAAACTTATTTGTATAAACATATAAAATCAACAAATGTTTCAGCACTTGCTTCATACTTTTAAGTTTTAATATTTGCTACCACAGGGCTGAGCCCCTCGCGCTGTGAAATCACATTATAGCACTTTAACATAAGTATTTACCTTTCAGAATAATGTATTACCAACAAATTTGGAAACTGACTAGTTATCTTATTTACAACTTCTGTGCAAAACATATTTTTCCTTTGAGAGAATTTTTAGGGCATCAATCTAATTCTGGGAATGTGAATTGTAAACTCTCTGAGGATAACATGTTTAAGCAATTACAAAATTCCTGATGCACAGGCTGTCCCTCTAATATATAGCCACAGTTACAGTGAATACTCTGCACATTTTCATGGGCTGAATTAGTACTGTGATATTATTTATTCATGTAGACCCTACCTTGCCCCGTAAAGGATTTAAGGAGGCTTTAAAAATACAGGATAAAGCAATCAAGACAGAAATTAGACAAAGGAAAAATTGTGGGTAGGAAAGTAAATCAGTGCCAGGAGTAAGATTAGTACAAAAAAAAATGCCAAGAAGTTGCATTTCCTTGCAAAATTCTAAATCTGGGAAACATGTGTTCCTGACCCAGCTAACAGGCATTTCACAGGGGAAAATCATGCTCTGTTATGAAATTCGGTATCCACATGGTAAAAACAAAAAGTTATCTAGAAACCACATAAACATATTAATAGATAAATGAGAGAGATTTATCATATGGTCTTGACAGAAAGAACACTAAGATGACAAATATCAAGTCAATGACCAACTATCTCACCTAAAACTACTACTGTGCAGGGTGAGGAAAGCCACCTGATTACCTTAAAAATAAACTGTCTTATTCAATTGAAAGGAGGGAAATGGGCAGCTCAGAAAGTTGCAATATAATGATCTTAATTGTTAGCTATTAAGATTAAAGTGACAAAGTAATAGTTTGTTACTTTCTCCAAATAATTTTCTTATAATTGATTTTAAAAACAAGCAAAAAAAGCCACATAAGGTAGCAAACAACATGGCTTTGAAAGAAATCATGTACAGAATTTTATTTTTCTGTTAAAATAATAAACAAAAAAATGTACGTCCATGTGGCCCCAAAACACCCTGTTAAACAGTGCGCAATAAACCATAACAATAAAAGCGATAATTTGCACAGATAATTTTTAAATTACAAAGACCTTTTTACATTCAATACTTCGATCCTTTTATGACATAAGTATACAAAACAGAAATGTGAAGTAAAGTGACTTTTCCAACTTACAAGCTGATCTCAGATTCAAACTTAAGTCTGAATCCAAAGCCTACCCTTACTGCACTGCCTCTAATGAATAAATTGGCCAATACTATATGAGATTCTTTAATATGAATATCATATTCAAGTTATAAAAAGTAATGCTCATTGTGATATTATGCTATAGGTGTGCAAGACATTACCACTGGGGAAGACTGGGTGAATGATACACAGGATCTCTCTATACTATCTATTGCAAATGCATGTGAATTTTCAAAAACCTCAGAATCAAAAAGTTTTAAAACCACAATCTTTTCACTATTTGACAATACTGTTTTTCCTTTTTGAGGTTATGGTATGGTAGGAGCTCTGATCTCCAGTTTGATCTTTATGCTTTAGGAAAAAGATAGGATGCCTGTAATCAAAGCAGCTCAGGAGGCTAAGGCAGGAGGATTGCAAGTTCAAAGCCAGACTCAGCAACTTAACAAAGCCCTAAGCAACTTAGTGAGACTCTGTCTCAAAATAAAAAATAAAAAAGGGCTGAGTATATGACTCAGTGATTAAGCATCCCTGAGTTCAACCCCAGTACCAAAAAAAAAAAAAAAATACAAGATAGAGTGAGAGCAAAAATATTGATAAATAGAACTTTGTGAAAAAGAAAAATAAGCAAAAATGCAGAGAGTGAAGTTAGGTATGGACAAATTTTATGCACCTAAAAATAAATCCAAAGGAAGTACACCTGAATTTAAGACAGATAAGAAAAAAAAACTTTCCAATGACCTTTCTCATAAGACCAAATATTTCAAGTCTTATAAATACTAATATTTGTCTCATGCAAGGAAGGTTCACCTGGTTGGAAGACACAGACTCAGTAGGTTGCCTCTTTTTTAGTTCCACTAAATGACTAGAGTCCTGGAAGGAAACAAAAGGGAATTTGAATGCTAATTTTGTCATTTTCTTGTGGTGGAACTTAAACAAATCAAGTAGTCTCCTTGGGCCCATGATTTCTCACTTCCCAATAAGAACAAAAGAATGTTACTCTTTGTAAGCTGCAAAAAGTATGAGTTATTATTACTATCTGCTAGTTCAGAGGGTTCAAAAAAGGCCAGTGGTTCAGTGTTTGGAACACTTGCCTGGCATGCACGAGGACCCAGGTTCAAACCTCAGCACCACATACACAACTAAGTGTCAGAGCAACAAAGGCCAGATTGAAAAATAATTAAAATTGATTCTTTCTCTCTCACTCACTCTCCCACCTCTCCCTCTTAAAAAAAGGTGGGGGGGGGCTGGAGCAGTGACTTGGCAGTTACGGTGCTTGCCCAGCATGCGCAAGTACACAGGTTCAAACCCCAGCACCATACACAGCTAAGTGTTAGAGCAACAAAAGCCATGTAAAAAACTAAATAAAAATATCTCTCTCTCTCTCTCGCTCTCTCTCTCTCTCACACACACACTCTCTCTCTCTCTCTCTCTCTCTCTCTCTCTGTCTTTCTCTATTAAAAAAAAATCTTACCTTGGAGGATTAGGGAGGGGGATGGTGGTGGGAAGGGGGTAGGAAGAAATCCTAGGAGACTGGAGGGTGGGAATATGGGGGAATCATCTCAGAAAGATATCTCTGTCCTCCACGAGATATCCATTTAACTCAGGAGTTATTCTGGGGGAAACAGCAACAGGGGGGACCCAAGCTGGGTATCCATGATATGGCATTAGCCCTGGATAACTAAGTATATATACATTGGTTCTTGAATGTTTGATAATGTTTCCCCCTCAATTGTATCTCTATATCCATTTAATAAAAAATAAATTTAAAAAATAATAAAAACTTACATTTCTATGAACATAACTTAAAAACCAGAAAAAATGGGCAAATTATGTAGATGTAATGGTATATTAGAAGCCTGAAAAACCACTTTCCCAAAAAAAGGAACAAAGTCCATCATTTACCCCTAGTCTACCACAGTACTTGATATTCCACCATTGAAAATTTAATTTCTTCTACTATATTGTCAGTCTCCTGGGGCAACTTTATCATTGTGTACCCATGTTGCATAATGTATAGCAGTAGTCAAAAAAAAGTACTGAATATCCACTGGAAAGGGTTTATATCTCTAAAAATCTCAAGCTTAAATTTCAACAGAATTGCAAAGGATGATATAGTTTTTGTGAACCTCCAATTTTATAAATGGGTGCCTAATGTTGTGAATGCTGCTGTGCAATGCCCAGCTCCCCACTACAGGACCGAAGCACACTTTCCCAGAGCCACTGGAGTGTTAAGTGTTGGTGGCACCCAGTTTTCTGCTAAGTCTCTTCCTAGACTTGTCCTTAACTACAAAGAACCACCTTATTCAAAATCATGCCTTCTTTTCCCAGGGACAAAGATCCACTTTCATGCCTAAACTGGGCCAATTCTAAAAGGCCAGAACTATTCCACAGCTTTCTGTGCCTGAGATCTCTGTTGCAACTGCCTTGAAGTTCAGCTTCTTCCTCCACCCAATTCTGCCTCTTTCACTTCCCTATGGGTGTTGAGCACTACATTACTACCCAGTAAATTCCTGCATGTGAAATGTCTTCCTCAAGTCAGTTTCCTGGGAAAACTTATTCCTCCTGCAAACAGTTAGTTCAACCACTCTGTTTCCAAAGAGATGGAGATGACGCATGAACCTGTATCCGTTTTGGCAAGAGCTCTCAAGGGTGAAATCATACTGGAAAACCAGGCCTGCCTTATGTGCCAACAGGAACCTCGTATCTGTAGAAGAAAGATGGTGATTATTCTTATGCTTTTTTTTAAACTTAGCTTTCATTAAATCTGTCCGTTTTTCTTCTCATGATTCACATGTACACACGTTAAGATGACACCTAAGTCCTTCAATTTTCTTGGTGCATTTTATGGACAGTGTGAAAATGTAATTACTGATCAAAAAGAACTACATTGATGGTATCTTTTTCATACTATCTCTTTGGGCCACTGGAGTGTAACACAGAAGCAAGCAGTTTATTTTCCAAGCTGAGATATTTAGACTATGCAACTTTACACATTGAATAAGTGTTAAAATTGATAGGAGCAGGTCATTTTTCTTGTAATCTGAGGAGAACCTTTAATTGAAAGGAATAATTTACTAAACACCATTTATTGAATAGATCTTAATCTGTTCAAGGCACATATATAAACTTTCCTTCTTTAGTTAGATTAAAGAAGCGTCCACACATTTCTTCCAGTTAAAAACAGCACAACTTGAAAAATATTTGGTATCATGCAATGAATGACCAGGGCATTTCACAATTTCTGAGTCATTTAAAGGCAACATACTTAGGATTCACTAAATTTAGTGTATTAAACCAAGAAACATCATTGGAGAATATTTTGTGTATCAAAATTCTGCCAGTCTTAAAAATATAAAAATGGAAAGCATGTTTACTCTTACTTGAAAATCATTCT
>PVKS010032318.1:0-22512 GCA_004027875.1 Aplodontia rufa | reverse complement strand
GGAGGGTATATGAAGAACCCATAGGAGTCTGGAGATTGGGAAGATGGGGGAACCATCCCAGAAGCCGATGTCATTCTTCCACGAACTACCCATTTAACACATGAGTTCTTCTGGGGGAAACTGCAGCAGGTGAAACCCAAGGTGGTCATCCATGTTTTGGCATTTCCCCTGGATAACAAAGTTTATATCCATTGATTGCTAATGTTTTGATAATGTTTCCCCCTCAACTGTATCTCTATACTTCTAATAAAAAAAAAAAAAGAATTGAGACACAATCTTGGGATATAGTGATAGAAAACTTTTTTTTTAAATAGTAAGGAAATTCTTTGATATTCTCACTTCAAGGGTAGGAGCTTTATTTTTTTATTTTTATTTTTTTTAAGATAGAAAGACAGTGAGAGAGAGAGAGAGAGAGAATCTATTTTTATTGTGTTTTTCACATGGCCTTCGTTGCTCTGACACTTAGTTGTGTACGTGGGTGCTGGGGTTTGAACCTGTAGTACTTGTGCATGCCAGGCAAGTGCCATAACCGTTGAGCCACCGCTCCAGCCCCAAAAAACATTTTAAGTTGTGGTGGGGGCAGAAACAAATTAAGTTATAGTAGAAAAAGTCCTGAATGGGATGGAGGAATAATAAAGCTAAATGAGCTTCCTTTCAAGCTCAAATACAAGAGGAAGAAAGGGGATGAGGCAATAGATGAAGAGAATCAGGGAATCTGTTCCTAAAACAGAGAGACCAATGTATGTTTTCAAAATGCGCAGTACTGCCCTGAATTAGCTGCCATCTATAAAATGTTTACGAGTACCCACTTCATGGGTCATGGTCAAGGGGAAATCTTAATATAACAGTTATTTGGGCCAAGCCTGGTGGCGCAGCCCTGTAATCCCAGCAGCTTGGAGGCTAAAGCAGGAGGATCCCAAGTTCAAAGCCAGCCTCAGCAAATTAGCAAGGCCCTAAAGCAATTTAGCGAGACCTTGTCTCATAATAAAAAATAAAAAGAGCTGGGGATGTATCTCAGTGGTTAAGTGCTGGTACCAGAAAGAAAAGAAAAAAACCCAGTAATTTATTGTCTGTGTACCCCGCTAAACTCTAAGTACATGAGCAGCACTCACAGCTCCTAGAAGGAAGTGGTATCCTGTTCATAAGTATTTGTTAAGTGAATGATGCAACTAAGACTCTGAACACAATGTGTCACCCAGGGTAGGCACTCAGAGAAGTTAGCTGGGTGTGATCCTGGTGAGGAAGAAGGAGCTGCAGGAGGAAGTACCGCAACTTGCTGTTTTTCAGGTCCTGATGAGGTGCCTCCCGACCACCAAGGCACTAACACGGGAATTGAGATGGAGGTGCCAGGAGGAGTGAGTCTTCTTGGGCAGAATTGCCCCTTCTTGAACCCACAGCTGGAAAGCAACGAGACGCAGGCTGCAGACTCTAAACGCCTCTTCCATCACTGCTTTATGGCTGCAGTGACTGCCAGTGACATTCCAGGCAGCCCCCAGGAGGCAACAGTCTCTAACCCTGACCCATGTAGACCAGTCCCATGAACATCCAATAATGTCTCTACATCATCCCTTCTGGAGTCTCTCTTCAGTGAAAGGTAGAAGTGTGAACGGTCAAAGGGACTTTGGAGTCTGGTGGGATAAATGAAGACTTTTCCCAGCAAAGGCACCCAGGTCCTGCTGTGGACCCAGCTATACTACTCTGCCTGACAACTGTGAGCCAAAGGAAGTTGGACATGAGTCCTGGAAAATATGGTCAGTAACAACTCCACAAATCAGGGAGAACCCTGGAGCCTGTGGAGGCTCAGAGAGTCCCTCTACTGATAGGGGGAGTCAGAGAACTTTTATCCCATTTTCTAGTCCCAAAATAAGTGTATTTAGAAGCCCCTCAAGAAGGGGATCAGCACACAGGGTGGGGATATCCCTGGGTTTTCAGCAACTCTAGCCCACCTGGAGTCACTCACCAAGGAACAGAGGAGAGGGAATGTAGTATGGCTCAGCTATCATTCAATGCTTTGGATGAAAAAGTGAATGAGTGAGTGACAAAATGAATGGTTAGCAAACTGAATACAGGCCCCAGAGAGTGGACCTAGCCAGTTCCCAGTCCTTGTGGCCTTGATAAAGTCAGCCTCTCTGAGCCTCAGTTCCCTTGCTAGATTATTGCAGGTGTTTGATAAAGTGATGGATGTGTCAACTCGGGGTATAGGTCAGTAGAAGAGAGTTTCCATGCATGAGTGAAGCTCTGGGTTGGATTCTCGGTAAAATAAATATAAATAGATTCAATGAAGTGGTGTATTTGAACTCTTCATAAACATTAAAGTGCTAAAACTTTCAAAATTACAGACAGATTTTTTTTTTCAGTATGACATAGTCATTAAGAGCAGGGACTCTGGAGCCAGATGCCTGGTTAAAATCCTGTCCCTGCTCCCCGCCAGGTAATCTCTGTGTCCCAGCTCTCTCATCTGTACAACCAGGGAAAAGAGTAATACCTACTTCCTAGGACTTGGGGGGAAATTATTTAGCCTATGCAAGTACTCGTGTATGCCAGGCAAGCGCCATAACCACTGAGCCACCGCTCTAGCACTGTTTTGTTTTTTTTTAATAAG
This sequence comes from Aplodontia rufa, assembly GCA_004027875.1. Classification (NCBI taxonomy): domain Eukaryota; kingdom Metazoa; phylum Chordata; class Mammalia; order Rodentia; family Aplodontiidae; genus Aplodontia; species Aplodontia rufa. The sequence goes on along the minus strand of PVKS010032318.1, from coordinate 19,910 downwards.
AGAGAGGGGGACAGTAAGAGAGAGAATGACAGAATCAATTTTATTTAGTATTTCATGTGGCTTTTATTGCTATGACACTTTGTTGTATACATGGTGCTGGGGTTCAAACCCATGTCCTCCCATTTGCCAGGCAAGCACTGTAACCACTGAGCCACCACTCCAGCCCTTTTTGTTTGTTTTAAACATGTTTTATTATTAAGCTTATAGCAAAATAATAATAATAATAATAATAGGCAGGATGCTCACTGTCACCCCCCTCTCCCAGCTGTCTCATAACTTGTCAAAGGCTTTAGGCTTTGCCTTGGGAATGTAAGCAAGGAGTGGGGGATGGAGGAGATTCAGTAGCCACTGAAAGCAGCACTTGACATTTCAGACAGTGACATGATCTGTTACTGGATTTGGCAACAGTGAGATAGACAGTGATATCTGTGCATAGGTCCTGAGTCAGCCAAAGGCACAGAGAAGGGCCCTAGGACAGAAATTAAAGAGATCTTGATTTTGGTCTTGCTTTAGTTGCTTTAGTTTTTGGTGTGTGTGTATTCTTTTATTTCTAGCATTCTAAACCCAGCACCTTCATCCACTAATTATACACTCAGTGGAGTCTGTTCTATACCAGGGCTTGTGCAGGTCGATAGAAACAGGGGAATCCTGCTCTCCAGGAGCTCATATGGAGGATGAGACAGACACACAAAAAGGCAGGGGGCTTCTGGTGGCTCTTGACATTCCTCGAGGGAGGAAGAAGTGATGTCTGAGCTGAGTCATCAAACATGAGTCAGTGTCCAGGTGAGGCAGGATCAGCAGACATAATGGTCAGAGTACAACCTGTTCAAAAACAGTGAGAGCCCAGCATGCCCAGGAATCACAAGCTACTTGTTTTAGAAAGCACTTATGGTCCCTGTGTGTGTGTGGTGGGGGTGGGTGACATCTAGGGGTTTAGTCACTGACGCTTGGTTGTGAACTTTCACTGGATAGATCTCTGTCTTTGGTATTCTCATCAATAAAATTTGATTTTTCTCTGAACACTTTCTTTGCTGGGTCTTCTGGGAAGGTACAAGGAAGAATTCAATAATGTCCTAGCCGTTAGGCTGCTCACAGCCTGATAGGAGGAGATGGATCTGCAAACTCTAAAACTTCAAGTGGGCCTACAGCAGACTACTGGAGTGGTTCTCAAGCTTCTTGCTGCCTCTGGATCAGTTGAGAGCTTGTTGAAGCACAGGTTGCCAGCCCTCCCTCCCTCCCCACCCCATCTGAGTTGCGGGGCTGGCAGAAGTCCGGCTTTCCTAACAAGTTCCAGGTGATGCTGCCGGTCCTGGACCACCCTTTAAGCACAACTGGCCCTGAAGAACAAAGACAAGCTTTAAGCACTCAGGACAGAGGTCAAAAAGAGACCTCACACAGAGCAGGTCCCTGAAGTCCTGGTAGAATTTCCCCCAGTGGAGCCTGTGTGTACAGGGTTGGCACAGGTGGAGAAAAGAACAGGCCTCATACCTACACATCCGGGGTCTCATAAAGCTCCGCACGCCCAACCTGAGTTCAGCTTCCCTCCTCAGAGCAGGCTTTCAGTGGGGTTGGCTTCTCTGAGTTCCCTTTGGTAACAAACTATTCACCCTGGAAGGCAGGAGCCCCTCCCCTAGGGCTGGGAGCAGGGAGGAAGCTGGGTGGGCTGATGCACAGACAGAAATAGTCTGAGCTCACCGAGGCTCCCAGGCACACATCGACCAGCAATTATTTCTTCTTGTAAATTGCTTTCTCGGTTATGTTCAGAACACGTGTGTGTGACTGCCTGAGAACAAACAGTCGGGGCACAGGGCGGAGGTGGCTAGCCGGGAAGGGGACTCCAGATGGAGGGGAACCTTAGTCTGAATCTTCCACAAAGAAGTAGAGAATATTGCATGTTGGAACTTGAAATATTAGAACCTTCCCCTCCCCTGTATGTAGCGTTCCAGCAAGGCGGGTTTCTAGCCTCTCTCCGTTCACCTTTTGTTTGTCCATCGTTAGTCATCACTGTAACCAAAATAACTGAAAAGGATAATTTAGAGGAGGAAAATTTTCTTTTGACTCATGGTTTCAGAGGTTTAGTTCAAGGTGGGCTAACTGGATTGCTCCCGACCCCAGGTGAGGCAGAGGAGAGCTGCTCCATTCACCACAGCCAGGAAGGAGAGGGAGCCAGGGAGAATGCACCCTTCCTGGGCACATGCCCAGAGACCCACCTCCTCCAGCCGTGCCCCACCTGCCTGCAGTTACCACCCAGTCAGTCCATTCAAACCAATGTGGACTGACTGGATTGCAAATCTCATAATCTAATCATTTCACCTCTGAATATTCCTGTGTTAACATAAGGACTTTTGGGGGACACCTCATATCGAAACCATACCATGTATTCAGAATTGACTGACAATGATTCTTTGCCAGGTGAAGTGAGGTCCCAGTTTCTGCCTTCAAGGAGCTCATGGCTGCAGGCATTTATAGGAGGTTTTTAACCCAGCCAAGAACTTCAGGGAAAGCTTCCTGGAGGAAGCAATATCTGAATTAAGGCATGTAGAACCCATGGGAAGTGAAAAGGGGTTTGTGGCACAACTTGAGCCCACAGCTTAGAGAGGGCATATGGTGACTTCAAGTAACAGTAGGTAGTTCAACTAGCACACTGCTGGTGGAACTGCAGACTGGTACAGCCCCTCTGGAAAGCAGTGTAAAGAATCCCCAAAAATTAGGGATGAACCCACCATTTGATCCAGCTATCGCTTTCCTGGGTATTTTTCCAGGGGAGTTGGAATCAGCATATTCCAGTAACATGGCAAAATTGATGCTCATAGCAGCTCAATTTACAACAGGTAAATTATGGAACCAACCCAGATGGCCCTCACTGGATGAATGGATCCAAAAGCTGTGGTACATATATACCATGGAGTTCTACTCAGCAATTAGATACAATGACATTGCAACCTTTGAAGGTAAATGGGTGGCATTGGAAGAAATCATGTTGAGTGAAGTTAGCCTAACCCAGAATGTCAAGGGTTGAATGTCTTCACTCATCTGTGGAGGCTGGAGCTAGACCCTGTCCTGTGTGAAAGGTGGTCAACTCTCATGTATTAGACTCAGCAAAGGTGTAGTAACACATAACCTAGGGCATTCTTAGAGATGTATTGGGAAGGAGCTGGGAGGGGGCTGGTTGGGGAAGAGTGAGGGTGAGAAAATAGGGTAGGATCTAGGGGGTAAATACAATTTTAAAAATATATACATATCATATTGTTTAGATGGATGCATTTTTGATTGTACAATAACTAAATTTCTTAACAAAAAAAAAACAGTAGGTAGTTCAGTTTGGGCGGACAGTAGAATCGAAGTGAGTAGTAGTGAGAGATGATGCTGCAGGGGTGGAAGGGCCAAGTCTTGAAGCCTTTGCCCTATCAAGGGGTTTGGGCTTAACTTGAGGGCAAAGGGGAGCCACAATGAAATAGGCTAGAAGGAATAGGAAGTAGATAGAAAGGAGACATAAAGAAGAGACAAGGAGGGGCTGGAGCCGTGGCTTACTGTTTTTGGCGCTTGCCTGGCAAGCACGAGTACCTGGGTTCAAGCCCCAGCACCACATACACAATTAACTGTTAAAGTAACTAAGGCCATGTGAAAAACTCAATAAAGTTGTTTCTCTCTCTCACTGTCCCTCTCTCTTTAAAAAAAAAAAAAAAAAAAAAAAAAAAAAAAAAAAAAAGAAGGGACAAGGAAAAAAGATTTTAATTCAAAAGTTCTGCATTCTTTTCTGGGTCTGTCACTCCCTAAGCCAGTCTCTCCCAAAATTCCTGGGAAATATGTAAGTCTACCTGTTCATTAACCCTCCACTAAGTAGATTAAGCAAAGATAGATATGATATCTTGAGGAACCTATAATTTGGGGGACTTTCCAGTATTATCTATTGATCACATAATGAAGACCATATTAGCCTAAGATTGTCCAGACCACTAGAAACCATGCGGAGGGGTTGGGGATTTAGCTCAGTGGCACAGCACTTGGCTAGCACGCACAAGGCCCCAAGTTCAGTCCTCAGCCCTGAAAAAGAAAAAGAAAAAGAAACCATGTGGAGATCACTAGACTACTGGACTGATATCATTTCTCCACACCTTCCCAAACCTACCCCTCATCAAGTTTCTTTTAAAAGAAGATCCGGGCTGGGTGCAATGGCACACACCTGTAATCCCAGTGACTCAGGAGGCTGAAGCAGGTGGATTGCAAGTTTAAAACCAGCCTCAGCAATTTAGCAAGGCCCTAAGCAACTAAGCTAGACCCTGTCCCAAAATAGAAAGGGCTGGGGATGTGGCTCAGTGGTTAAGCCTCTCTGGGTTCAATGTCTGGTACCAAAAAAAGGGAAGAGCCAGGAACCTCAAAACCTCATCTCTTGCTCTCAAGATGGCCCACATCTTCCCTCGAATGCTTATTCCTTGCTTTACCCCCAAAGACTTCTCTCTCTTGAGATTGGCCTTGTTCTTCCTTGAATATGTATCACTTTCCTAAATAAACCTGTGTGTATGCCTCTGACTGCTGTGTGCTGAAATTCTTTTCCATCGCGTAAGTCAAAAACCCTGCTTGTCTTCCCTTCTCTCCGGGAAGTCCTTGGGCCCTTCTCTGGAGATACCTCTTCTCCTGTGACAACAGGATGGGGTTTTCAGCATGGAGAGAAACTTACCACCTAATGTGATAGTTTGCTCTCCTGTTCTTGTAATACTGACATGAAATGTGCCACCCCGGACCTCTGCCTTTGAGGCCTATGAACACACCTGCCCCTTACCTTAGGTTCCTCATACCTCAGAAGTCTGCAGGACCGGTGGTGACCTGTGTGCTCACAGAAATTACTGAGGTCTTAGACATTCCCTCTTCCCAGGAGGAGGTGACTATTGCACTGCCTGATCTGTGCCCAGTTATTTCAGGGACCAGATCCTGAGTAACTGAGGTCAAGCCACAGGCCAGAATTGAGGAGAGCCGCATGCCTTGCACACAGGAGGCTCTCCCATGTGGAGCACTCCCAGGCTATGACTGGCTCCTTGCACACCTTCCCATACCTCACAAGAGCAAGGTCACCCCAAGGGGACAGTACACACAGTGTTGACTGAGAAGGTATAGTGGGCCATCATGGTCACAAGCCCTTTAGGATAGAACACGCAAACCTGCTCTTAGGGACTTTTACTAGGGATAAAGAGTAGGTTTGATCCATAAAACCCCTAGGGAAAAGTCAGAAAGAGTGTTGCAAAGATTCTAAGAAGGCTTTGTGGAGGAAGTGCAGGTTGCACATGACCGAGATGGACCACAGCAATAATTGAAAGATCTCACCGAGTCAGAGTAAGTGTCCTATAATGTTGTCTTTGTATTTTAAAAAGAATATTACTTGTGGCTCCCAAGTCTTTGGACCAGGAGACCATTCCCTAACCCCACTCTCAGCCACAATGGTTCAGCCAACATACATTTGTCTTTTACGCGTCAGGCCTTGGCTGAGTTCTAGGAACAAATAACTAGTCACAATTCCTGCCCTCAAAGAACTCTCGGGCAACTAGGGAAAGACTGATGCATTAAATAGCATAGAACGCGAAGAGCTCAGGCCGATTTGGTGCAAGGAACAAGATCTCCAAGGTGCCTTCTCTTGGAGGGAGGAGGGAGTTTTCTTTGTGAAACCTTCATCTTCTAAACCTCCAGCTCCCGGCTCCCAAGCCCCGCCTTGTCGCTGGGCAGCGGCGCGTTACCATGGAGACCACGAGCCCCTCGCGACTCCCTGCGGCTCTGCACCCCTCCCCCTCGCCACCTCTCAGCTCCTGCCTTGGCTGCAGATCTCCCCCAGGACAGAAATACTCCCAGACTTCCCCAGGATAGGAATAGGGGTTCCAATCTGAAATCAGGGAGAACCGAGACCCAGAGCCGTGAGAGATTTGCCCCAGTCTCCGCCACAGCCAGTGACGCTCCGAATCCCTCCACCGCGGGCCACCGCGGGCCACCTCTGCCCGGCCACAACCACCCCTCCTCCGCGAGGGGTTCATTGTGCCTCCTAGGGACGAAAGCTTATTTTCCGCATTTTCTTCCTTCCCGATCTTTGGTAGTTTAACTTTTTATTCTAAGAAAATCGGAACATGTTCCGACTAAACCTACAAATGACTAGAAGTTCAGGCTTTACATTAATTACTTTAAATCTATTCTTGGATATGTTTAAGTCCTTTGTGAACTGAAAATTGTGCTGGATGATAAAACCTGCCAAAAAGCCATCGCAGAATGTACCAGCCCTAATTATGCTAAGGCAACAATGATAACCATATCTTGGAGCGTCGCAATATGCCAGAATGCATTAAGAAAAACCACACACGACCATGCAGAATTTACACTACAAACAGAGAGTTGGGACACATTATGCTAACTAGTTTAAAAGTGTTGCTGTAACTCCAGAAGACAAGGATATCAAAACCTTGGCATATGGAAAATAGAATTTGTCCTACAAGGCTGGGTTCCAATCCAGACCAATTCATTTTGTCTTCTGTACATGATTTAACCTGAAAGTATCACTCCTATATGATAACTGTACAGATGTGAAAGAATTTTTAAAAGTGCAATATGCTTAACAGATGATATTTATTGTGATTAAACATTAGAGAAAGATTTCCTAAATTTTTCATCAAGGTCCTCCAATTTTCAAATTGTCAGAGTCTGAATTTTTCTATTGTTTAACATATGTATTGCCAAAGGTCTGTAATTCTAGAATCCTGAGCCTGATTCTAATCCCAGCATCTCATGATTCTATTCCGGTGGGAAGGACATGTGTGAAGGTCAGTGGAGGGTTGGGTCCCAGATCAGCAGGATGGTCCTAGGCCCCAGCTGGGCTCACCTATACAGCCTCAGCCAAATTCCCATCCGGTTTTTGTCAACTCATCACCCTTCCTCCAGCCATTCTCCTTGGGGGCCTTATTGCCTGCAGTATCCATATTCATCACATTTTTCTTCCATTAATTCTGATTAAGCCACCTTGCCAATGCTGCAGGAAATGAAACCTCTCTTGATGAGTGTAGGTCCTGAGAGGGCAGCAGAGGAGGCCTCAATTTTGTATTGGACCACTCCTCACCCCATCCTACCTCCGGAGCACCCTCCTTATTCCCTTCCACCTCAGGCCAGCGATGGAGCTACAGGAGCATTCCTTTCTATAAGTTCTGGTGTGTGGTGTTCCCTCTCTGATGTCCTCACAGGCAGCTGCTGACTCACCCCAGTTTGCAAGTGCACCAAGTATCCATGTATTCAGATGGGGCTGAAAAGTAGCAGCATGTGCATGTGGCAGTTCCCATGTGTGGACACCACAGGAGCACCAGCTACAGACTGGACACATGGGTTCTAGACCACTGCTCTCAGTGTTACCTTGAGCTAGTGCTTTCCTCTCTGCGTCCTCTGGATTTGGATTCAGGCGGTTGTTTTGAGACTTTATGAATATATAGATCAGCCACATAGTATCCAACAATAATGTTTTGTGCTGTAATGTAATATCTAAAGATACCCTGCTGGGATGTCCCATGGGGATGTCTGTGATCAGTCTGATTCCAGCACCACTACCTGGCTCTGTTACCTCAAGCAGTAGCGGGTACCGTTTCCGCTATGCTGTTTGACAAGGTCCAGGCATGGGGAAGGGCTTGGCCAGGCCACCATTCCAGGAAGTTGCCACTGTTATCTCTCCTAGGAATTGGATGTTTTCTTATAATGATCTTCTTATAACTATGCATTTGCAGATTAAATTTCTAGGAAAATTTGTTAATGATGAAATAGATTGCTATAAAAGTAATATTACTTCACTAGGCCTTCGGAGTCTGGGGGATGATGAGATATACCTCAATAAATGTATTAATACCCCACTGAAAAGCCCAGATAACCAAAAATCCAACTTTAAGAAGTTCTTGGAGAAATCATATTTGCAGGAATTACTTTCACCTGTGTTGACTACATCTACTTCTGTTAATGCTTTACCAGTTAAACAAAGACATATAATAGGAGAGTTGTTGTTCCCACAGTACAGGGACCTCCATATGTAGCCTTTAAAATTGGAGGATGTTTGTGGTACCCACCTAGAGGAGCCGAAGTAAATAATTATAAAGATCCTCCACCCACAGACCTACCTTTGCCTTCTATAGGAATATATAATGAAAATGGGGAATGTATTGCTAATGTTAATGGTAAATAGTCTAATGTCCAGTGCTTGCCCTTTCTTCAAAGACTTGGACGTCAGGGGCTACCTTGGAGAGGTAGGACAAAGGAACAAAGAAACAGTGTACATAAACAGTTACACAAATATTATCTTAAAATCAAGCATCCACACTGCATACTATGTTAAGAAACATGATGCTTTTAAACTTCTCATTTTGCCTTTGTTTTTAAATAGTTTAAGTTTCTACTTCTTAGATCATAGTAAGGACACAAATATTTTTGTAGGATTAAGAATTAAGGTTACTAATAGAAGGGTTACAAAAACATAATCTTAGTTAATATAAAACTATAATACAATGCTAATTGCTTGCTTGGAAAAGGGTATTAAAGCTAGACAATATTGTGTTGCTTAAAATAAGAAAATTTCCTTGTAAAATGCTTATGCAAATACTTCTGAGTAAGTATAGAAAGCTGACCTTACTGTACTCTTTAAGTGTAATACAGGTAGAAGGTGTAATGTCTTAAAAACAGACACTTGAAGGAAAAAGAGAAAGAAACACTATAGTTAATGATAAATTGTGATTAATTGATGGTAATTTGTATCCTGCTTGCTTTCACATGCTTATTGTACTAAATTATATATAAGCAAGATGAGAATAAAACAGAGCAGCACTTGCTTCAAGTTGCTCCAGGGGTTCATGTGATTCCTCTGCGACTCATCCACCCATCCTTCGGGGACCCTCTGAGTTGCTGGGGCTGGCTCCTGTCAAAGCAGGTCATTCTACTTCTTGGTGTGTGTGTATGTATGTGTGTGTGTGTGTGTGTGTGTGTGTGGTAGGAATTTAATATATGCTGAGCATTGTGTTCTGACATTTTACATAGTTTACTCTGTACCGGTCAAGTATTCTCAGTTGCAAACAACAGAAACCATCTCTGCCAAAGTAAGCAAAAAGGGACTTTACTGGAAAGCTATTGGACAGGTCACAGAAATGACAGAGAAGCTGGAGAGCTAGATAAGCATCAAGGACAGCTGGACACAGTCAACATCCTGACACAGAACTGCCTCTTTAGAACAGACTCACCTCTGGCCCCTCAGCTACTACTTGGTCACTGCTGATTTGCTGGGCTCTTGTACCCTGCAACCTCCTGAATAATTCTTTGACTGTTCCCACCCCCTCTGCTTAATTCCCACTGGACTCAAAGCCCAGGTGGGATATCAACTTGCTCAGGCCCAGGGAGACAAGATTAGAGAATGAATGCCTCCATCGGCTTCACGTAATTTGCAATTGCTCCAAGAAGGCAAGTGTTTGAATGTGGTGAAGCCCAGAGCATTAGTATCACTAAAGTTCAGCAATTCTGAGTCAGTTAAAATTAGTTTGCAGATGAAGAATCAATCTCTGAAAGGTTTATTTACTAGTCAACGGGTACAATCACTTCACAGGAGTGGAAGAAACAAATGGGTGTAGGTAATGGGCAAAGGTTAATATGCTTTTGCCCTCAGTACTAGCTCTTGCTGGGAATATTTGCTGAGCCATAGGGAAGGCTCATTCCCTAAGATTTTGGAGCTGGCCCCTAACTTCCTGGCCACTGCCACAACTGCAATTCATCTGAAGAGATTAACTGCTACTCAAATTATCACTCACCACTGTCACCTCCACCACCACCATCATCATGTTGTTTTTAGCTCCCTAGAGCCTCATAAAGCCCTATTTGAAATAGGTATTACCTCAGTTTACCCAAATCTGGAGCTCAAAGAGCTTTAGTGGCTGTCCCAAACTCACATAGCAAGTCACAGCCAGAATCATGTATAGCCCTAGTCTTGAGTCTACTCCACCAAACAGCCTCTCTTTCAAAGAAGCAGGCTAAAAACAGGACATCTAGGGTTTGACACAGATTTTTCAAGGCAGGAAGAGGTCTTGGCTTTATTTGCATCTTTTAGCTTTTTCACCGGGGTAAAGCTGAGTTCTAGAGAGAAGTGTCCTACTACCCTCCCTCAGTGCTATCTGAGAAGCCTCAGTATAAGAGCCAGGGTTTGAATACGATTCTCTTGCCTCCCTGTTCAGTGAGCATCCCCCACACCGTGGTGGACATCATTTTATTTTTTATTTTGCTTCTTAATGTTCTGAGGATTGAAGATAAGCAAGTACTATACCACTGAGCTACACCCCCACACCCCGGAGCTCATTTTAAAGCCACGTAACTGAGATGGGCAGCAGGGTAGAAAACGGCCCACCCAGTTGCTGGGATGACGGCCTGGCTAAGGTGTGAGTTCAGAAGAAAGGACATGGTAGCAGAGTAACTGCAATGTAGCAGGTTTTGTGCCTCCAGAAAAGCTTGTTCTCTCAGAATCAGGAAGCCAATTATCCTCTCCCAGTTGGAATTGATTGCAACAGACAAAATTTTTTTTGTAGGTTATTGGAATAGTTGGGGACAGAGGTCTGAAGGTAATTAGACATAGGCAGATCAAACATGTGCCACCCAAAGAACTAGACAGTCTGTGCTTATTAGCACCTTGATCTGTGAGGCCCACACCTAGGCCCTGGGAAATTTCCATGTACCTTGGCCATTGAGGAATGCCACTTCCTGTCCTCGGCTCTTTTCAGAGTCAGCTCAGACACCATTCCTCTAGGAAAATTTTTTGACTTGATGCTAGGTTGGTCTCCCAAGCCTGACCACACTGGGTGGTCACTGTCTATGTGTCTATCTTCTGCATTATAGACTGTTAACCAGGGCATGGAAAGATCTGCCACAGTAACTGCACGAAGGCATGGCTGGAGAAAAGGAGGAGAGAACAGCAAGGAATACAGCCCTCTCCCAGCTCCTCTATCTATTCTCACTCTGAACTCCAGGCTGAGGGACATGAGCTCTGTCCTACCCAGCACCAGGCCTTCAGATCCGGTTCCTCCAGTAATGAAGCCTCAGTTATCTCCAAACTAATTCTGACTGGCTTTCCTGCTCCTAACCAACCTCAAGGATTCTGAGTTGCCTTCAGCCTAACAGCCCCAGAAGTTGAACCCCAACCATGAGTGGCCTATCTGCAGGTAGCCCTCTGAGAACACTGGATTAGGCTACCTGAGAGTGGCCATAGGGTTGACGTGTCCTGTGGGCAGGCCCTGAACCAGGCACTAGAGTCACAGGAATGGACGCTGGTAGTCTACAGGGATTTTGAGTATGTCAAGTATTTGATACAGATTTCAAAGGAGAATGGGCAGAGACAGAAAGGGTTTGGTGTCTCAGTGTCAAATGGACAGAAGCCATGTTACAGCCAGGTGCCCATTACTGAGAGGCTGCTTTAGCCAGCTGAGGACCCTTACAGGGCACCAAGCTGGGTGATGCTAGAGCTTCAGAGGCTGAATCAGAGTCCCAGCACTGAGAGATTACTAAGCAAGGAGGACATCTGAAAGACATGTTCTAGTTACATTAACATTCCAGAACATACTAATTTTGGGACACACTAATGTTCCAGCACACCCCATTCTGTCACTTTGCCATTCTATCATGGGGGCATTCCACCCACTAACATTCCAGTCTCTGCAATTCCAGCGTTCCACCCCACCAACATTCACCATGCCATCACTCCAGAATTTTAAAATACCAGTGCTACAATTGAAACTTTCAACTTTCCAACTTCCTTCTACCACTAGCATTTATTTGTTTCTTGATTCCTTACATCAATAACTTAATATTTTGGGGGAATGTAGGCTCCTTTAAGAAACTGTGTTTTCTTTTCTTTTAAAAGAAAGAAACTGTTAAAAGTGTTAAATTTTATGATTCGTTCTCCCCAGGAGAACAAAGAATTTATACATATAAATTTTGCATCATTTCTATATTCAATGATTCTTGGCAAAGTCCATAGACTCTAAGTTAAGCACTGTTTAATTTTACCCCGCCTTGATCCAGAAAAACATTTAAAATAAAATAAGATCATTATAAGACAGGTCAGGAGGAGATTGGAATAAATAAGGAAGGGACAAAGTGGAGCCTCAAATGATACAAAAAGTGCAGACCAGAGTGACCCACACAGCTAAATTTGTGTCCTTCATATTTAGCTCTAAGAATTCTAGCAGCTAAGGCAAAAGGGGAAACCTGTTCACTTATACAGTTCACAATGTTCACAAGATACAAACAAACCAGTCCATCCGCAGAGGATATGCAACTATTCTTGGTATGAAGACCACATGAGACTTCTTTCTAAGGAGCCTCATAAAAAAGCGATACAAAGGACATGGCCTCAACGGAGTCTTCACAACAGATGCAGAGATGTGTTTTGTGGTGGTGACGAACTGGTCCTGCTTTGCCTGAGACTTTCTTGGTTTTACTGACAGTTTTGCATTCTGGGAAACCTTCAGTTCCAGGAAAACTTAGAAGGCTGTCACTTTATTTGTGAATTACAGTTTGTTCAAAGCTTCCCTGGGGGGGCTGGAACAGTGACTCAGTGGTTTGAGGGCTTGCAGTGCTTGCCTGGCACGAGCAAGGACCCAGGTTCAAACCCAACCCCAGCACCACATACACAACTAAGTGTCGGAGAAACAAATGCCAGATAGAAAAATACATTTAAAAAAATTTATTCTTTCTTTCTCTCTCTCTCACTCTCTAGGGGAAAAAAAAAGCTTACCTAGGGTTGGGGGTAAGTTCAGTGTACAGCTCAAGCTTAGTTTGCAGAAGGCGTGAGGTTCAATTCCCAGCATCAAAACAAACAAAACAAAACTTACCTAGGTTAAGGATCTACAACATCATGTATAATCATCCTTGGAAATTATTTTGAATCATAAAGTAAAAGAATCTAAAAGTGAAATATAGGATTATCTCTTAATACATAGCCATTTTTTTCCTGTCATTGGAACAGACTGCTGTTCCTTTAGGGGATACCTGAGGAAGACATTGGCTTACTTGAGGACAGAGCATAATTGTTTTTTTTTTAAGAGAAAGAGAATTAATTTTTTATTTTTTCATCTGGTTTTTCGTTTTTCCTCCACTTAGTTGTGTATGCAGCGCTGGGAATCAAACCCAGGCTCTCATGCATGGCAGGCAAGCACTGTACCGCTGACCACCTCTCCAGCTCCCATAAATATTAAAATCGCACTTGGTGCAGCAAGATACGAGTGTTTAGGATTTTTGTCAGGCACCTAGGAATTGAGACCAACAGAGGGAGCAGAGGATTTACCTCTCCCATGACACCGTCAGTCATCCTGGGACCTATGCTGAGTGAGTGAAATAATTTTTGATACACTATTGATCTTTCTTTTTGCATCTCTATTTTTTTCAAATGTAATTGATTTTTAAAAGATAAATAGAAATAGTACCTATCTCATGAGGTTGTGAGAATTTAAAGAGTTCATATTGGGGCTGGAGCGGTGGCTCAGCGGTTTCGGGGCTTGCCTGGCAAGCACGAGGACCCGGGTTCAAATCCCAGCACCACGTACACAACTAAGTGTTGGAGCAACTAAAGCCATGTGAAAAACTAAATAAAGTTGTTTCTCTCTTTAAAAAAAAAAATAAATAAAGAGTTCATATTACGGGCTGGGAGTATAGCTCAGTGATAGAGCACTTGCCTAGCATGCTTGAGGCCCTGAGTTTGACCCCAGCAACACACACACACACACACACACACAGAGAGAGAGAGAGAGAGAGAGAGAGAGAAGAAAAAGAGTTAACACTTATAAAAATTACCCAAAACAGTTCCTGACACAGAATAAATGCCAAGTATTTGCTCTTTTTTTTTTTTTTTAAGAGAGAGGGATAGGGGCTGAGGCCGTCTCAGCAGTTGGAGCGCTTGCCTGGTATGCACAAGGACCCAGGTTCAAACCCCAGAATCACATATACAACTGAGTGTTGGAGAAGCAAAAGCCATATGAAATAAGTGAAATAAAATATTTATAAATAAATATTTTTTGAAAAGAGAGAGAGAGGGATAGTGAGAGAGAAAGAATCAATTTTATTTAGTTTTAGTTTTTCATGTGGCTTTCATTGCTCTGACACTTTGTTGTATATGTGGTGCTCAGGCTCTCGAACCTGCATCCTCGTGCATGCCAGGGAAGCACCATGATCACTGAACCACTGCTGCAACCCCCAAGTATTTGCTTTTTTTTTTTTTTTAAGAGAGAAGGACAATGAGATAGAGAGAGGAGGACAGAGAGAATCAATTTTTATTGAGTTTTTCACATGGCTTTCGTTGCTCCGACACTTAGTTGTGTATGTGGGTGCTGGGGTTTGAATCCGTGGACTTCTGCATGCCGGGCAAGTGCTGTAACCCCCGAGCCACAGCTCCAGCCCCAGTATTTGCTCTCAATGTGATTAAATACAGATATGGTGACAATACTCCACTGTATTTCTGTAACAATCTGGAATATAATCCCTGATGGCAATTTAGAAAAAACACCCTCAGGGGCACTTGACCACTGAGCCACATCCCCAGCCCTTTTTTATTTTTTATGTTGAGACGGTCTCGCTAAGTTGCTTAGGGCCTCAGAAAGTTGCTAAGGCTGACTTTGATCCTCCTGCCTCAGCCTCCCCAGCCTCTGGGATTACTGGTGTGTGCCACTGCACCTGGCAAGGCAAAACACCTTCTGTGGGAGAGCCAAGGTGGAGGACCCAACCCTCTGTAGTTGCAAATGCACACAGGAGTATGGTCCTAGAGGAGCTGAGGGACTGCCTCCTTCAGATAATTCTCCTGAGCCTGGGTCCTGACTCCTTCCTGGTAGGTGTAGTGCTCTGCAGCCCTTGCCTCTTTCAGCAAAAGCCTCTCATGCTCCTTTTAGTTTCTGACCTCTTCCCCTGCGTTCTGTGCTGGTCCCTGGGGGCAGGTAGCTCTGGCTGCCTGGGATCCATTTGGAGGTCTGGTGTGAGTTCTGGGCTGTATGCCAGAAGGTGCTGTACAAACCAACAAACCACTGAATGTTTTGAAAACACCCTGTTCACTGTGCAGCGGTGCTGAGTTTGGAGTCCAGAATGAGGAGACTGGAGCTCGGGCAATGCCTCTGGGGATGAAGGAGCAATAAACAGGCAGTTAATTCAGAAGACCTAGAGGAGGACCACTTGATTTTTAATTTTTTTTAAAGATAGAGTGAGAGAAGCTGGAGCAGTGGCTGGCAGTTACAGCACTTGCCCAGCATGTACGAGTATGTGAGTTCAAATCTCAACGCCACAGACACAACAAAGTGTCAGCAACAAAAGCCACATGAAAAACTAAATAAAATTGATTCTCTCTTTCTCTCTCTCTCACTGTCCCTCTCTCTCTCTTAAAAAAAAAGTGATAGAGAAAGAGAGAATCAATTTTATTTATTTTTTCCATCTGGCCTTTGTTTCTCCAACACTTCGTTGTGTAAGTGGTGCTGGGGTTTGAACCCAGGTCCTCATGCATGCCAGGCAAGCTTCCAACCTCTAAGCCACTCCTCCAGCCTTATGCCTGATACTTGGTTATTGAGGCCAACAGTTGGTAAGAATTCCCAAGATGGTTGGATTTCTGACTCCTCCTCTAGCCAGAGCCCGAAGGCTTTGAATCTCAGAGCAGAAAGGAACGATAATTAACACAAGCTCACCAGACACCTAAAATCTAGACATAATGGTATGGTCATGAAGTCTGACTAATTCCTAAGGCAGAATCTCCTGCTCTACCACTTAATATCAAATCACCTCTTCCAAGGCCATGTTTACTTGTCTGCTCAATGGAAATGATGTGAAATGATAGGGTTGTTCTGAAGATTAGATAAAGTAACCAACACTTACAGATGGTAATATGTAAACTCATTTAATTGCTTAATCCAGGGAGATCGGTATCATTTTTATCCTCATTTCTAGATGATGAGACCGAGACAAAGAGGGGCCAAGCAACTTGCCTCAGTTCACGCAGCTCATAAGCGGATTGAGTCTAGGCAGCATGCTCTAGAGACTCTGTTCTTCCCTGCTGTTATCCTCCATGTTTCCGGGGAAGTGTTTAGCCCAGTTCCCGGAGCACTCAGTCCATGTCAGCTGCCGGTATTGTGATTACATTTTTGTTGTTGTTGTTGTTGATAAAGTTCAATAATTTTATTTATTTCTTAGAACTTTTATTGTACATGCTGTATTCATGGAAAATCAAGACCTTTGAAGAAATTAAAATTAGATAACAACCATGTTTGGCTCTGAGCCGGTCAGAAGCTGAGCTCAGCAGAGAAACAGCTCAACTGCAGGTTTCTTCTTCTTATAGGTCGCCATCATCTTGATTTCAGCAGTAGCTTTCCCTGGATTCAGATCCTTGGGACAGGTCCTGGTGCAGTTCATGATAGCGTGGCAGTGGTACAGAGAGAAGGGGTCCTGCAGCTTGGCGAGGGCTCCTCTGTGAAGTCATCTCTGGAGCCAATCATCCAGCAATAGAACCTCAGGCGCAAGGTACATGTCCCCATTCCACCAGGAGCAGCAGGCACAGAGGACGCACTCGCAGAGCCCGTCCTGTTTCTCATGATCTTCTGTGGACTGCTGCTTGCCTTCCTGGGGATCATCCTTCTGCAGATAGGGGTCAATGGATTTGTACTGTGAGTAGAAGTTGCTCAAATCGGGAATGAGGTCCTTTTTCACATGCATGTGCCGGAGAGGGTAGATTTTTGAAACTTCGTTGAGGTTGGTGTCGATCCCCTGGGTGCAAGCTAGAGTGTTGCCTCCGTTAAAGTTCATCACACGAGAGCCGCAGATACCTTCCCTTCATGATCTCCGGAAGGTCAAGGTGGAATCCATTTCATCCTTAATCTTGATTAAAACATCCAATACCATGGGACCACATTTATTCAGATCAAATTTCCTAAGTCTGCATATGAGGTTTTTCTCCAGTCTTGTCTCGGTTCCATTGGTGTATGATAAATTGCTCAATTTGAGGAGCTACAGCTGCAGCTGTCTGGGCCCCTCAGCAGGCCTAAAACTTTAAAAAGTTCACTGCAGGCACAGTCCGCCAAGGGCTGTGGCCGGGAACCGGCACCTTAAGGAGACCGCAACCACCACCACCACCATCTTGGCTCCTCGTGGTCACATTTTTATTTTTTTAAGAGAGGGGAGAGAAACAGAGAGAGAGAGAGAGGGAGGATAAGTTTTATTTATTCATCCAGTTTTTGTTTCTCTGACACTTAGTTGTGTATGTGGTGCTGGGGTTCAAACCTGGGTCTTTGTGCATGCCAGGCAACCGCTCCAACTGCTGAGCTACCACTCCAGCCCTTGTGGCTACATTTTTAATCACTTTATTGAGGGATATTTTACACATTATGATTACATCTTAACTGTTAGAAAAGTCTGACATGGGGATTGGAGTGGTGGTTCAGCAGTTAGGGCACTTACCTGGCATGCACGTGGACCCAGGTTCAAATCCCAGTACCACATATATAACTGAATGTTGGAGAAACAAAGGCCAAATGAAAAAATAAATAAAAGTGATTCTCTCTCTTTTTTTTTTTTTTATTTAAGAGAGAGGGATGGGCTGGAGTGGTGGCTCAGCAGTTACGGCGCTTGCCCCGCATGAGAAAGTACATGGGTTCAAACCCCAGAACGCACGTACACAACTAAGTGTCAGAGCAATGAAAGCCATGTGAAAAACTCAATAAAAATTGATTCTGTATCTCTCTCTCTCTCTCTCTCTTTCTCACTGTCCCTGTCTCTTTTTTTTTTTTAAAGTGATTCTCTATCTCCTTTTTTTTTTTTTTTTTTAAGAGAGAGGGACAGGGGCTAGAGCGGTGGCTTAGGAGTTAACAGTGCTTGCCTGGCATGCACAAATACGCGAGTTCAAGCTCCAGCACCACGTACTCAGTGAGGTCTCAGAGCAGTGAAGCCACATGAAAAAAGCTAAATAAAATTGATTTTCTCTCTCTCTCACCTCCCTCCCTCTTAAAAAAAAAAAGAGAGAGAGAAAGAGAGGTGAGAGAGAGAATGAATCATTTTTTAATTCAGTTTTTCATGTGGCTTTTGTTTGCTTTGACACTTCATTGTGTATGTGGTACTGGGGTTTGAACCTGTGTCCTCACACATGCCAGGCAAGCACCTTAACCACTGAGCCACTGCTCTAGCTTAAAAAAAAAAAAAATCTGATACTGAGCTGAAATCTCCTCAAATCAGGCCCCTCCTCTGTGGGTTCCAGTTTCAGCCCCAGAATCTCCTTAGTGTCTTCCTTCTCCCTTGCCCCATTACAACCTCAGAGATTTCCACTTACAGGCCAGACCTGTCTAGTGGGCCTTGGTCTGGCCTCCTTCCTGTCTCTTGGTGACTCAACCAATGACTGCGGGATCATCAAGCCTCTAACAAATTCCAGGACCACTGCAGGTTGGGAACTGCTGCTTTCCAACCCAGAGCCCAGCACCTACATAAATAAACTACATAATATGCAGAATCCAGTGCAAAATGTAAACATAGGGCCCTTTGTTAAAAAAAAAAAGATTATTAAGAATTTCAAGACAGTGACAACAGAGCATTATGCCAGACACCGGCCCAGTACAAATGCACAAGTTGCACAGCCCAGAAGCTGATCCTGAGCAGCATCGTTCATTCTTCGTCACCTCATGGGAAGCCCATCCCACCATGTGCCCATGGGGAGGCTGAGTCTGGGAAAATCTTGGCACATCTGAGAAAACACAGGAAGCATTTAGTGCCAAGAGAGTTAAAGCCCACTTGGCATCTGTAATCCAGCAATTAGTTATAAGACTACCTTGAACCTTACTGGCTATAGGATTCAGTCTGCCCAGCTTCCTCCCTGTCTCCCTTTTACAGACACAGCCATCTGGGTTTAGTGGATTACCGGTATGAACACCCAACTAAGAACTGAAAACATTTCATTGCCTTCTTGGGCAACCGGAGGTAAATTTCATGCCTTCTCTGAACATAGTTACCCTGTCAAATGAAATGGCTGAATTAATATCAAAGTAAATGCTCTTGGGTCCGGAGGTATAGTTGTGGTAGCATATGCATGACCCTGGGTTAAATCCCCAGCATGGCAATAAATAAAAACATGAAGTTCTTCTAGTGAGCACTGATTAGGCATATTCACATCATAATAATCATGCAATTAAACCAAGTACTTGTTATTTACTGGACACTATTAGATACTTGTACATTTTTCCATTTTATCCTTCTGATAATTTAACATGGTGTTTTTTTAAAATTCTAGACTGTAAACTAGACAAAAGTAGTGATTTCTGGGGCTGAAGCAGTGGCTCGATGGTTACGAAGCTTGCCCGGCATGCGCAAGTACACAGGTTCAAACCCCAGCGCTTGTACACAACTAGGTGTCATAGCAATGAAAACCATGTGAAAAACTCAATAAAAATTGATTCTCTCTCTCTCACTCACTGTCCTTCTCTCTTTAAAAAATTTTTAAAAAAGGGAAAGCAGTGTGGATAATCCTCAAAAAATTAAGAATGGAACCAACTTATGACCCAGCTATCCCACTCCTGGGGATTTTCCCAAAAGAGTTAGAATCAGCATATGATAGGGATGTGGCTTCATCAATGTTTATAGCAGCTCAATTTACTATAGCTAGACTATGGAACCAACCCAGATGCCCCTCACTCGACGAGTGGATACAAAAACTACGGTACATATATACAATGGAATACTACTTGGCCATTAGAGAAGACGATATTATGGCTTTTGAAATCAAATGGATGAAGATGGAAGGAATTATGCTAAGTGAAGTATCCCAGTCTCAGAGCCTCAAGGGCCGAATGGTTTCTGTCATCTGTGGAAGCTAGCATACATGGGGAAGCAGTAGGTTAGATGGCTAACCTAACAATAACTTCAAATTGTATGAT
>PVKS010032317.1:0-22641 GCA_004027875.1 Aplodontia rufa | reverse complement strand
GGGGGGCTGTGCATCACCGAGTGTGAGCCACGGGAGCTGGGGGGCTGTGCATCACCAAGTCACCAAGTCTCATCAAGTGTAACTTCCTGGGTCTGATTTCAGCCACATCCTCGCAGCAGCAATGGACTCCAGCAAACAACCCAGCCCACATCCCGGTGGTGTCCCTGTTTGGGGCTACACCGCAATCTTCAGCTTATTACTGCAACCGGCCCCAGAGGGATGAAGCCCTCAGAGTGACCAGGAGCTGAAGACCCTACAATGGCATAGGCTGTGTGACCTTGGACAAATTGTTCAACCTCTCTGAATCTTGGTTTCCTGAACAGAGTGGGAATAGCAATTGGCTGTGAGCACTCTGAGCAATGCTGTGCGACAACACCCCAGTGTGTGCAGCATTGTGACCCAAAGCCCACAGGGCGATTCCCACAGACCTCGCCAAGGGCAGAGGGCAGAGGCCCAGGACCCCAAACAGCTCTGGCTCACAGTGGGAGAGGGAGGGTCGGGGAGCGCTCGTCACGCCTTGCTTGCAGGCAGAAGAGAGGCGTGGGCAGGATTCCCAGAAGAGGCAAGGGTCTCTCCAGGCGAGAAGGATCTCAGAGCAAGAGGGGCGAGCTCTGCAGAGGGACCGCAGGCGCGAAGGCAGAGGGCCCCATGCCTCACAGCAGCCGGGCGTGGAGCAAAGCCAGGTGGGAGTTCACAGGTGGGTTTCAAGAAGCCTGACAGCCAGATTCAGCCGCTCAGGCCAGAGGGTGTGG
Organism: Aplodontia rufa; assembly: GCA_004027875.1. Lineage (NCBI taxonomy): Eukaryota > Metazoa > Chordata > Mammalia > Rodentia > Aplodontiidae > Aplodontia > Aplodontia rufa. Next base: position 21,889 of record PVKS010032317.1, on the reverse strand, counting down.
GCGGTGGCCTTTGAGAGGCAGGGGGACAAAAGGTGACAAAGACAGCAGGCTGCTGGAGATGCTGGGAACCCGGTGCAGGGAGTGAGGAGAGAGTTTCTGGCAGGACCCTGGGTGCGGAGGGCTGGGATCTGCTAGGTGCTGGCCCTGTGCACCTGAAAGGAGACCTGCACCACAGAGGCGCCTGGGTTCAGGACGGAGATGGGTGAAAATCTCCTGGTCACCCGTGGAGGTGACACTTTGGCTTACAGAGTTGGGTGAAGTCAGGCATCTCCATCATCTCACACCTTTCGCATTGCTTTCTTGAAAACGTCACTGCTGGAACGTTGGAAGTCACACGCGAGGTGCACTGCAGTTTCCTGGACCTGCAGGTTGTAATGCGGGGCTTAGGTTTGGTTCCTGGAGGCCGAATCCAGTCCTCACGCTCTCCCTGCTCCTGCGAGTGTTTTAAACAAACGTGAACCATGGTGGACTTCAACCATTCCTGTGGTTCACGGGGAGCTACGGGGTCCTCAAAACATCTCAGGATCTGGCCTCGGGGCCCTGTGCTGGGTACGCCTGCCCCACGCTGCCTGGCCCTCACCGGCACCTGCCCTGGGGTGGCCTGCATGGCCTCTGGGCAGACAGTGGACCCCAGCTGCAGGAACCTCCCAGGCATTCGGGGCCACCCCAGCAGTGGGTCAACTGCCAGGGCAAGGTCACCAGGGTGAGTTACAACCCTGAGAAGGCCTCTCTGCCTCGGTTTCCCTGCATGTGAAGCCAGCATAATTATATGTATGCTGCGGAGTCGGGAGGCTTAATTGCTGATGTGAGGCCCTGAAAGATGGCTGGAGTCGCCGTGCAGGGCCGCTGTGCTCTCCCGCCTCTCCCTCCAGCCAAGGTCGCTCCCAGGCTGAGGTGCGTGCACCACGGGGCATCGGACTCAGCCCTGAGGAGGGCTGGCCTGCCTGGTTCTAATGGGCCAGGGGCTGTGACAGCGCTGCCCCCATGATGCTGAGGGGATGAGCACAGGTGGGGCCTGCTCCCTGGGCTCTCACTCTGGCTGGGCCCTGTGCCACCCGCCTGGGAAGGACTTGAAGCTGGTCCCGGAGGCCCCGCCACACTGGGAATTCTCTCAGCTTTGCCTGGAGGCAGACAGGGTGCTGTCCGCCCAGAGCAGCTCAGCTCCCTCCAGAGGGAGCAGGGCCCAGGTGGGCCCTCTGGTGAGGGGAGGGAATACCAATGGAGCCCCGGCTTCCCCGTAGGTCCAGTGGGCGCTGCCACCTTCCAGGGCCAAGCAGGAAGGCAGGACGGCCTCTCCCTCCGCCTAGCCCTGTGAGACCAGCCCCTGCCGCTGGCCTGCTTTCTGCCCAGGCCTTCTGGGCAGCCTCATGGAGCTCAGGTGTCCTGCGTGCCATCAAGCGAGGCCTGAGGACCTTCCTGCCTCCGAGCTGAGGACCACAGCACACTGCCCCCCCTTGCCTGGGATTAAGGCCAGGAGGCAGAAGGCAAGACCTGCCTCAGGTGGGCTGGCCAGGCTGCTGGTCCGTGGGGCAGACAAGACCCCTTCTCTCTTACTTGCTCTTTTGGGAGGTGTGAGGCTCTTTTTGGAGACAGGCCAGCTCTGCTTGCAACCGTGCTTGGCTCCGAGGGCCCCGGCTCTAGCTGGCACACAGCTCCAGGAAGTGGACCCCATAGCCACTGTGCGCATTCACGGCCTCCAAGACGGCAGGCAGAGAGGCTAAGCAGGGAGCCCTGCGTGCTCCGGAGCCCGCGCAGTCAGGGCTCAGGTCCCAGGGGGAGGAAAAGCACTTGAGGACACCGGACAGGCTTGGATTCTCTGCGAGCAGCTGTAGGGGCAGGAGAAGGACTTGCACAGTGGCTGTGAATGTGCGGATATTGCTGAGTCCGTAGATCTCACGTGGACCTCAGCAAGGACACCCGCACTGAATGATTCTGTGTCCTGCGGGGACCATGCATGCTGGCCCCATCAGTGCCCACTAACGTGGTGGATGTCCTTCCCTGCCTCTGCCACCCAGAGCCACCTGATCCTTAGCCCTTCTGCCTGTGGCTGTAGCCCTACTGGCAGGAGGTCTCGGGGCATGAGCAGAGGGTCACACCGAGGCTCTGGGGATGCCAGCAGGAGCTGGATCAAGGGTGGTGGTACAGCCCTTCTGGGAGGCTTTCACAGGCCTGTCACCAACTGGCTCCCACCCAGAGGTCATGGCCACAGGGCCATGTTGAGTGAGTTGAGTGAGTTCTTCCCGGGGATCCTGCTTCGGCCTCCCTGGTCAACAGGGACAAAGTGCAGAGGCCTTACGTCTGCTGATCACAGAACTCCTGTGCACTCACAGGAGGCAGAAGACCCGGGATCCCAGCTGGAGGCACCACCTGGGCCTGGGAAGCACGTCCTGCCCTCCTGAGGCCACACTCCACAGCTCTGCGGGACACCCGGACAGCCCGTTCCTTCTTCCTCCCAGGGTGGCGAGGATCTCTCCCTCCCTGAAGTGTTCCTTAAGATCACTGTGGTGGGGCTGGAGCGGTGGCTCAGCAGTTGAGAGCTTGCCTGGCGTACATGAGGACCCGGGGTCAAACCCAGCACCATATTCACAATGAAGTGTCGGAGAAACAAAGTCCACATGGAAAATAAATAAAATTGTTTTTCTCTCTCTCCCTCTTAAAAAAAATCCCTGTGGGGGCCGTCAGCGTTGCACCACAAATAGGGACCCGCGTTGCAGGACATCTAGGTGATTGCAGTCGTGTGTTTTTGTCTTCCATATCATGACATTTAGAAAAGCCGTCCAGCTGTGGTGATGCCGGGCCGCTGGGGCTCCCGGGTCATGGAGCAGGATGGTGACTTTTGGTTCTGTGTTTTTGCACACCCAAAAAGGAACAAAAAATCAACTCATGCTGAGTGTCAGTTTCAGGTGCGGAGTGCAAGCTGCTGCTCATCCAGTTTTTGGGTTGGGCTCAGAATGTGGGAGCGGGTGGGCTCCATGCCACCACAGTCCCATCTGGATGGACAGGTTTCCAGAGGTGGTGTGAGGTGGAACAGAGAGGCGGAGAAACTTACCCAAAGGCACACAGTAGAGTGCCCAGATCTTCCTCCCCCAGCCTGTGGCTTGACATGCATTCTGTGGTCCCTCTGAAAGTCCCCAGCCAGGCCTGTGCCCTGTTCTTTGCAACCTCTGAATCAGCCTTTCCGGAAGACAATCTGCCACCCCCGCCCCGGGCGTGTCTGAGGGCCTTCAGCATTCCCGGAGCGCCCTGGCCGCCTGTCAGCAGAGCTCGCTGGCCTGCACAGCGTCCTCCCTCTCCATCTGCAGCTGATGCTTCTCAGTTCTTGAACTTTCACTGGAAGGTTCACATTTTCATCTGCCACCTGGGAGAGGCTGCCAGAGGCCTGGCAGGACAGGGCTCCCAAGGCCCCTCCCACCACAGAGCAGGCCATTCCCAGACCCAGTGTCCCAGACCCAGTGCCCCAGAACAGAACTGGAAACAGCGGGACACCCAGGGACGCGGGGTGTGGGCAGTGGCTTCCTCCTGGCAGTGATCCTGATCCCAGCACTGTCACATAGCTCTTAGGGGTCTTCTTGCAAGGATTGCCAGGCTGTTTTGGGGGGAACTTCCCTCCCGCATTATCCCTTAGCCTGGGCTGGGTTGGGCATGGTGGGTGGGATCAGGAGAAGGGGCTGGAGGAGCTTTCTGAGTGGTCTGAAGGCTGGGGCAGGGCTGGGAACCATGGAGGTGCCACAGCCACCCCTTTCACCCAAGTGGAAGCACCACTCAGGAGAGACAGTGACCTCTGTAGCCCTGGACCCTGGGGCCTGCTCAGGGCTGGGGTCACCTTCTCCACTGCAGCCTGTACACCCTCTGACATCCTGAGCCCAACCCCCAAACTGGATGAACTGTGAGCCCACACCCATGGCTCTGCCCTGGACTGCCTGCTTGTGAGTGCAGGCGAAGAGATCTCAGGACCTGGCCCCACGGCCTGGACAATTAGGCAGTGGCCCTCTGCCTGCTACCAAGAGACCAGAGTGCGAGGACAGCTGTGTGCCCGCGCAGGAGCTGTGGTGCTGCAGGGTCCACATTCCCTGGTCCTGCTGCAGCACAACCTGGTCCAGATGCAACCATGTCGGCATGCAGCCAAGGAGGTGGCCCTGGTGATAGGGTGTGTCCTCGATCAGGGAGGCCTGCACAGGTCTCCTGAGGAGAAAGGCTGCCGCACAGGCGGGCCAGGTCCTCCAAACAGAGCAGTCTCTGCCCATCTTTCATCTATCTATCTACCTACCCATCAATCCACCCATCATCCACTCATCCATCCATCATCTAGCTATCATCCATCTATTGCCCATCATCTCTCCATCCATCATCTATCTATCCGTCATCCATCTATCCATTCATCATCTGTCCATTCACCCATCCATCCATCCATCATCCAGCCATCCATCATCTATCCATCCATGCAATCATCATCCATCATCCATCCATTGTCCATCATACATCCCTCCATCCACTCATCCATCCATCCATCCATTCATCCATCATCTATCCATCCATGCAATCATCATCTCTCTATCCATCATTCATCTATTCATCATCCATCCATCCATTCAATATTATCTCTCCATCCATACATCCCTCCATCCACTCATCCATCCATCCATCATCCATCTATCCTCACATCATCTATCTGCCCATCTCTTCATTATCTATCCTCTATCAATCAATGAATCTATCTACATATCTATCCATTCATCAGCATAGCTGTCTTTGTACCTTTCTTTCTGTCTACATATCTGTCCACATATCTACCATTTACCTACATCACTACTTTATCAATCATCCATCCACACAGCTACCTATCTATACATCATTTGTCTATGCATCTTCATACCTATCAGTCATTGGTGGGTCCAGGAGTCTACCTATCACTCTACATATCTATTTTTCTATCTCTAGCAACCTATTCACACATCCGTCTAACTACCTGCATACTTATCCACATCCACGCCCACAGCCCCATCTGTGTGTGTGTCCTGATGGCTGCTTCTCTGGAGAGCCCTTCTTGCCAGGCAGGTGGCAGCTGGAATCACTGAGTTACGCTGTGAGTACCCAGTGTGGTGGCAGGCACTGCAAGGCTTTGGTAACTGACGGTGATGAGGGTGACTATGCTCAGCATACAGTCAGAAGCATGTTTAAATTTCTTTTCCTCCTCCATCAGCTACACTGGACTCTGAAACTGAGCCCAGGACAGGAAGATCCAGAGACATGGCTGTCCAGGTGGAAGGTGCACCCAACCGACTCTCAGTGCTGTCAGCAGCAGTGAGGTCCGTGGTGGGAGCTTCTGTCCATCCCCCCTTTCTCTCTTCACTCCCTGCGTCCACGCCCAAGCTGAGCTGACAGCTGAGCGACAAGGTTCCAGGCAAGCCTTTGCCTTCTTCTCACCCATTTCTGCAAGACCCTAAAGTAGATCCCTCCACCTCAGTACCATCCCACTACCTTCGATATGCCCTGGCCAGGACTCACTGGCCTTGGCCGCACACGCTCTCCCACGTGTCCCTGTACCTGAGCCCGCCAGTGGCCTACCTACTATGCACCTCATTTGACTAATGCCCAAGGCAGGGAGCATGTGACTCATCCACAGGAAACCCCTCTGTCCCTGGGCCCTGAATGGCCCCAGGCCTGGCACCTACCTAGGGGGAGCTTTTAGGAGCTCTTGCTGTATACCGGGGTGGCCAGGCTGAGCGCGAACACTGCATGGCTTTGAGGCTTCCATCCTCCTTTTGAGCAGTGTGGCCCTGTGTCATTTCATTGTCACTATTCAGCCACTGTCCTCACCTGAGAGGCCACTGTCCCCCACTGGAGGCTGTCTCCCGCCCTCAAACTGCTGACTGTGTGCCCTGACAGGCGGGGTGGCGCCCCCTCAGGGACCCACCCCGGAGCACTGGCTTCAGGTGAGTGGCTGCAGCTGTAGCTGCCTGTGCATTTCTGCAGCAGCTCTGTGCGGCTGACTTAGGGAAGAGCCCCAGGACTTCACGGGAATGCAGAGGGCCGAGCACCGCCGTCTGACCGTGCCCATTCTGAGGCCCTTTCGTTCAGGCAGAGAAGCCTCCCTAAATATATCTGCCCAATACATTAGTCCTCTTGGGTGCTGCGCAGGGCTCCGCCAAGCCGCTGACTGCGGGGCAGGCTACAGTGGAGGAGTGGGCAGAGCCAGCTCCCGAGGCCTGGGGGGAGCTCTTTTTGCCCCTCCTGGTTTTGCTTTTGCTGCTTGTGACTCCATCGCTCCACCTCCACCTGCATCTTTGCTGGCCCCGTGCGTGTCCGTCCCTCCTCTTGTGCTTGCCTGCAAGCACCTGATCTCCACAGTCTCGCTCTGCAGTGCATTAGGACTTCCACACAGCTTTCAGCCCACGACAGTTTACCCTGTCTCATGCCAGCGGTGACAAAGCAGGCCCCTCATTCCAGCTGAAAACCTGGACAAAGCTCACAGACACCCAGGGCAAGAAAGACAAGCACTGAGAATGGGGGTGCCCGCTGCCTGTGGCCCTGCCCGCGGAGCGGGAGGAGGGGATGCACTGGGCCAGCAATGACCGTCCCTCAAATCCGGCCCCGTTATGGGGCACATTCCTGTGTCCACAGCCAGGGACACTGTGGGACAAAGCACAGGTGTGCTCTTAAGTGACAGCTGACCCCGCTGTGGGCAGTGATGGGAGGGAGTTTGCCTCACACAGGCAGCTGCAGGCTGGAACCCAGAGTGGCGGCTGGCGCAGGAGAGCTGCGGCTTCTCCTGGAAGCTGGACTGGGAGTGAAATGACCTCGTTTGTGCGTCTGTCACCAAAGGGAGCCCAAGAACCTCAAGTGGGTTGAGGACTCTATAAACATTGCATCTTGGGAAAACCATCTTGTTTTTCTTCTGAGTCACGATTGGAGGGAAACTGAGGGTGACCTGGTGGGGTTCAGGAACCTTCAATTGTCAATTGAAGAATGTCTGTGTCCTGATCTTCGGGGCCTGTGAATATCCCCTCATGGCGGGAAGGACTCTGCTGAGGTTAAGCTGAGGCTCTGGAGATGGGGGATTATCTGACCATCTAGAGGGACACAGTGTCACCACAAGACCCTTGTAAGACGGAGGTGGAGAGGTCAGTCACAGAAGGAGTCTTCAGCTAGAGCAGAGGCCAGAGCAATACAATCAGAAGATGCAGGAGGGGCCGCAGCCAGGAATGCAAGTTGGGAAGGCAGGACAGGAAATGCTCTCCCCCAGAGCTGCAGTAGGACTCTGAGTCTGAGGTCAACCTGTCCAGTGACATCCATTATGCAGAAAGGTACTGTAGAAAACCTTCCATGGGGTTGAGCTGGTTACCCCATGTCCTGTCTGGGTCTTATTCACTCACCGCCTGAGGCAGGCTGAATGTCACAAAATGGCTGCAACCTCACTGCTCATCTCACCTGCTCTTCCACAGTGTCACTCTGACTCCAACCCCCCATCAAGATGAGGTGTCTATGGTCCTTCTTGAATTTGAGGGGGCTTTTGACTGGAGGAAAAGATAATGCAAGGTGTCTGGGATAAGGCAGAATGAGCGAAGCAGCTTCCCCTGGTTCTTCTCAGGTGCTTGTCCTGGAATCCTGCGGCCATACTGTGAGGAAGCCCAAGTCAGCCCACACGGAGAGGCCACATGAAGGTAGTGGGGACCTCAGGCCAACTGAGCCCCCACCCATCCACAGGACACTTGAGTAAGAGCCTTCAGGGTAAGCCAGCTGCCGAGTCACCCAGCCTTGGTGACAAGTCATCCTGACCATGCCCTGTCCCAAACCCTGCCCCACAGAAGCCATGGGCATCATACAATGGCTGTTTTATGCCATTAGGTTGAGTTCTTACCTAGCATAGGTAAGAACCGGGGCTTGAGCCAGCAAATGTTTCCTGAGCACCTACTATGTGCCGGATGCCACGCTCTTTGTGAGGTGCCAGGCACAGATGTTGGGCAGGGCCAGATGCAGGCCATGCCCTGTGGTGCCCCCGTTCCGGGGAACACAGAGACCGCGAGGATTGCCGGAGCTTCGCTTCTCCTCGTGCCAGGATTTGTTTTTGTTTCTGTTTTCTTTTATTTTTAAAAGAGGAGGAAACTTGGACTCAGCCCTGCTTGGGCTTTGATGCTCTTGCCAAATGAATCAGCCAGAAGTATTTTGACTGGCTGTGCCAGGTCCGGGTCGCCTCAGCAGAATTAGCCATGAGTCACCTTCTTCTGTCCCACTGAAGGGCTGCTTCCCGCAGTGCGGGTTTGGCCCTTGTTCTGCAGAGTCTGACCTGAAGGTGGGGTGGTGCCAGGGAGCTATGGGGAAAGGTGGGGTGGTGGCTGGGCACTGGCTCTGAGTCCCACAGGGTCCCACCTTTGGAGCCAGTTCTGAGCATCTGAATGAGGTGCCAGGGTGGCCAGGAGAACCTTAGCCACCAATCACAGGATGCAGGGATTTGGCTTGGGCCAGTTCCAGAGCCTGACTGTGGAGGTGGGTGCCAAAGAACAAGGGACTAGCCCTGCTGGCTGAAAGCGCTGCCCGGGACCCCCAATCTCCCCAGCTCCTACCCAGTGTTTTCAGGGCTCTTCCAGCAGCCAGTTGGGGATGGCAGTGGGCAGACGGAGAAAGCTGATTATTTCCCTGGTTCAAGGCCAAGACCAGGGTTTTCAAACTCTATGAAAACAAACACAAGAGCCAATGTTCCCAGCCCCAGCAGGACAGACAGCAATCTGGAGGGGTTCCTAGAGGGCAGCTGAGGCACGCAGGCTCGAGAAACAGAGGCCCAGGGAGACCAGGGACAAGGGCCCTGCCCAGGCGCCAGGGGCTTTCCCGTGGGAGCCAGGGCAGTGGTGCAGGTGTCAGGACGGTGCACGCGGGGTGTCCTCTCTGCACAGGCTGCCTCCTCCTAGGCCACCGCGGGCCTCCAGAAAGACACACGCCAGCTCTCCTGTGGTGAGCGCTCCCTCGACCCTCGCCCTTTCCCCTCTTCCAGCAACAGGATCCCAGGTTTCCCGAGGAAACTTCTCTTCCACTCTCTCACTCCACCACTGGCTGCAGGGATGGTCACGTGAGCCAGACCTGGCCAATCAGAGCGCTGTACCTGCCGGGCCACAGTGATTGGCTCAGGCATAGGCACCTGGCCCAATCCTGGCCAATAGACATCAGGCGGAGCTCTTGGCTCACTGAGAAGGGCCCTGTTTCCGCAGGGCTGGAAGCAGGGAAGGTGGAGCAGGAAGCCTAAGTGGGGACAGCTGAGCTGGAGAGTGAGGCCGCTCGGAGGAGAGCAGGCGCTGAGGGCGGCGAGCCACACAGCATTGCTCCAGCGAGTCCCTGCATGCTCTCCCTTCTCAGTGTCACCAGAAGCCACCAGAGGCACCACAGATGGTGGCTTTGACCACTGGTGTGCCCGCCTTCTCACACTTCTGCAGATCGGAGTTCTGAGCTCGCAGAGGCCACGCCTGTGCACCTTCCTGAGGCTCCCTGGCCTTCCTAGCTTCCAGAGGGGCCTGCAGTTCTTGACCACCATCCCCTTCTTCCGTCCTCAGAAACACCTGAATCCCATCTCTCCTCCCTTCTCTTGGTGGCCTCAGCCGGGAATGGCTCTGTAACTTTAAGCACTTGTGAGGTCAGAGCCCTGGGAGGATCGCTGAGCCTGCATCTTGGGTCAGGAGACAAGCGCAGCTTCCGGGATTTCACATGCAGACCCTGGGACGAGGATGGCATTGCTCGCCCGCGCGGTCCTGTGACGGGTTAGCGCCTTCCTTGGGCATCTGTTGTGTTCTATGCTATTGGAGGAAAGCTAACGGAGGTGGTGAGATGTTCAAAAGAAAGGCTCAAGGAGCCTGATGCACCTGCGTGGGGGGTCCCACGCCCCACACTGGAGGCTTGACATTTTAGACTCAAGTGTGACTGGAGACCTGGGGCTCCTGGTTGACAGCCAAAACAAGAGCCACTTCTTTCCCTTGATTTTTTTTTTTTTTTTAACAAAAGGACATGTTCAAAATAACCCAGAGCTCAGTGGAGCCCTTGCCAGCTGACCATCGCAGCGCCCCCCCAGCTCCCTCCTAATGGGCCTCACTCAGCCCCCAGCCCTTTCTCTGCCTGAAGCTGGTGCATCTAAACCATGTGTGGTTTCCTGAAGCCCAGGGCCCTTGGGGGTGTGACATACATGACCTGGGGTGGGCAGTAATGACAAGCCCAGAGTTCTGGGAACTGAGGTGCTTGAGGGGAACGGGAGGCGCCTGGGTCTCAGCCAGGGCTTGACCAGCTGGGGCTCCTGCCTGCTCTGGCTCCCCTGCCCACCTCACTCCTGCCCAGGCCTGGCTGCTGTGCCCCTCTGCACAGGCTGCCCACCTTTCCCCCAAGTGTTCTTTCCCTAGCTGAGATCAGATCAGGTTCAGATCAGCCTTCCTGGGCTACCCCTCGGGATGCCTTTCATGGCCATTCCAGTCTTCCTGCATGATGACATTTGCATTCCTTTCTCCAACATAACAGTCTGTGTCTGGAGCCCTGCGTGTGTCACCTGCTCCTCATCTGCCTCCACCCTGGCACACTTCAGTGTCACTGCCACCAGGAGGCCAGACTTGCCTGAGGACAGGTCTTCAGTGGGCTCAGCACCGGTGGAATGCTTTGGAAGCACAGCGTAGGGTTTGAGCGTAGGGATGGCTTTGTGGCACAGTGGGACTGGACCCAGGTGATGTGACAGCTTGCCTGGAAGTGTGGGCTGAACTTTCTGAGAGTGGAGTGGTGTAGTTGAGCCTTAATTTAAGATTTATGACAGCATAAAGAGTAGGCCACTTGGAAGTGTCCTGAGGTGCAGAGCAGCAAGAGACCAGCAGCGATGACGTGAGAGGACGCGTGTGGCTGTCACCGCTGGGGTCGTTGGGACTGCAGTTTCCCATTCTCCTGCCGGGAGAAATTCCCGCTGTCTAGAGGGCTGCTGTGGACACGCGCGGGCAGCGCTCACGGGGCTGGCTGCCTGCTTTTCCACATTATTCCCCAGAGCTCCCAATCTGTGAGACCTTCCCCTCCTGGGTGCCCGATTGTGCCACCTCCAGCTCAGGGTAGACAGAACGCCCTTGTCCACATCCCCCTGGGAAAGGGTGGCTGCAGGGTTCCACCTTAATAGATTTGTGCCAGAATTTGGGGCCTTCCTGTCCCCACTTAGATAAGATTCTAATTTAGAAATCTCTGTCCCTTTGTGTTTAACTTATGACCAAGGTCATGGCTGCGAAGCCTGGCCCAACTCTCCACGCGAGCCCTGCTGGCCAGCGCCCTAGTGGGGGCATTTCAGGGCACAATCTCTCCCCTTGCAGGCTTTGGCCGTAGTCGATGCACTCCCTGAGCCCGTGCCATGGCATTCTCTGCAGCGTGGAGCCCTGCTTTTGAAGTTGGAGGCTTTGCTTTCTGTTCGAGACGGAGCTGGAAAGCATGAGCGTGACCCCAATGCCACAGAGCCTGCTGTCCCCACGCCAGCCCCTCCCTGACCCGGCCACTTGAAGCTGCGTTGGCTGTGGAATCCTTAAGAAGGAAGCCAAAGACATGTGGCCTTTTCTGTCATGCTCTCAGAGACTCAGCCCTTGCAGCATGCATGAGTCCTGTGTCTCTTTCTGTGACTGGATGCACTGTCCCTGTGTCCCTCCATCCGTCCCCAGTACCAGGCTGCTTCCCCAGACCTCACATGTCAGGAGGGATATCAGAAACAGCGCTAGGCTTGGGGGCCCTATGCAGACCTTCCCGCTCCCATGCACCCCCACTCCAGGGGGACTGGTTACCCGGCTTTGGAGGAACCAGTTCCCACTCTCCTGGCTGACTGTGGGGCCTGGCGATGGACCTGAGAGAGGTTCTGAGAGGCACCTGCAGTACACAGTGGCCCAGGATACCTGCCAGGCCATGCGACCCTGGCAATGGCTTTTGTCTCAGCAGCAGCTGCAGTATCTGGCTCTGTCCTTGTGCGACCGGCTTGTCCCAGGCTCCAGGGCTCATGCCAGTCCAGCCCCATGGTAACATGTCCGGGGCTGATCTCCCAAGCCCAGAGGTTCCAGGGAGGGGACAAATCTGAGACAGCCCTGCAGAAACCCATAGAAACCAGGGTGCAGGATGGTGGGTGCTGAGAAGGAGGGCAAGGGAGTCCTCAGGGCCTGGCTGCTGGGAGTGAGCCATGCCATTAACACGGACCAGACACACACTCGTGAGGTCTTGTACATGTCTACATGCTCTCCTCAGTTACAGTTCACCGGAAGTACCTGTGCTCACGCGGCTCACTGAGGCAATCGCGAGGTTGTTTACGACACTCCAGTATTAATGCTTAGCATCTCTGAGGCTCTGATCACTTGCCATCCTTGACAATGAGAGGTCACGAGAGACCCAGGAAGGGTTAGGCAGCCACGGGGTGCAGGTGGAGCCAGGACACGGGCAGAGGCAGACGCGAACACAGGGAGTCAGGTGAGGGTCTTGAAGAGGCAGTTCCACAGAGCGGTCAAGGCGAGGGTCCGGATGGACTGCGGTTTTTCAGTCTGGGGTGCTACTGTTAAGGTCAGGAGAAGCCACCCTGAGCCAGAGCTTGGGCACAGAGGTGGAGGTCCATCTCTGTGAAAAATTTCCTGGCAAGGCTTGTGACAAGTGACCAAGTGACAGGTCAGGATGCTGCCATGTCCCGTCTTGGGGAGCTCCCCCTTTGCCGAATCCTAGGCGAGGTGGACAAGCTCCTGCGTCTGGGGTTTCTGGTAGATTTCAGATGGTTCGGGTGCTCTGGGGCGGGAATCAGTTTTTCATCAGTGTGTGCCTTAGGGTGGTGCTGCAGATGGTGGCTGTACGTGTGTACAAACAAGGGTGAAGCCCTCCACCCTGGCACTTAAACTCAAAAGGGAGCAAACTTCTGCTTTACAAAGCAGGGCAACGGCGAGCAGGCCCAGTCTGCTCCCTGCAGCCACCTTGCAGTGCAGAGTGGGGCTGAAGGAGGCCACCATGTTCCTCTGGAGTGGACTGCAGGGCCTGAGAGCCACGCAGGGAGGTGACTTTGGAGCCCTGTCTGGCCAGGAGCCCGCAGTCCACGTTTCTAAACCGCAGCCTGGGCTCCTGCAGTCAACTGGACGCAAGTCCTGTCTTGTGATTCTCACGTGAAAGTGAGACAGCCAGGAATTCTTCTCATCTCCTCACCTCCTCCTCAACTGCTTTGGGGGAGTCTGTTGCTTTGAGCATCTGGGGGGTGATTGCTCTCATTTCCTCCAGCCAAATGAGACATAAGAGATCGGTTTTTGCCGAAACTTGTTGTGTGAGCTGCCGGGACGACACGTCCGGAAACCCGTGATGAAGAAACTGTTCAAAAATGTTGAACAATCAAAGGGAAGTGTGGGGAGATGGGGCCAGGGGACTTTCCTCTGGCTTCACCCTTGAGCAGTGCCCTTCTCCCACCCTCAGCCTGGCAGCCTCTCAGTCAGAGGGCAGGCGTCTAGGGGCGCCGCTTGCTGGAGCCAGGGGCGTGAAGAGTAAGTGGGAAGCAGGTGGGCGTCTGCCTGGGTGGCCTGGCACGGGGTCAGGGCTCCCAGGACAGCAATTCCCATCTGCAGGATCCAGAAGGCAAGACTTCCACGCCCAGCTGCTGACAGTGTCCTGGCCAGTTCAGGAGGGGATTCCTGCCTCAGTCTCTCCACACACTGGTGCCTACAAGCCCTTCTTGGTATGGCGCTGGCCAGCAGGCTGGAGTGAGCCTTGAGGCAGGACTGGTTTCTTCAGGGGTCCTGTGTGTGACCCCTTCCTCCAGTCACAGTGACCTCCTGCTTCCGTGAGGACATAATCCAGGAAAATTTCCCATCCCAAACTTACCTGCAAAGTCCCCTTTGCCACACAGGTCACATGATCCTGGGTCCCCAGGACTAGGACGTGGACACATTTGGAAGGGACCACAGATTCAAAGCCTCAGGGATAATAGCCCATCGGAAGGGGAGGTGTTGCCACACTTCCACGGCAGGAACCTCCCTTCTCATGGTTCCAAGGCCTTGTGTGGTTGGGGGTAGTAGCCGTGGGTGCCCAGACCAGGGGACAGTGGCTGTAAGCTGGCGATTGCCCCAGCCTGTGGGGTCCCTGCAGCTCCTCAGGGCCTGTTCTCGGGGGACACTGTCTTCGGAACCTCATTGGCTGTGAAGGAGCAATCCGGCAAATGCTTTTCATTAAGGCACCGCAAGCAACGATGCTGGCTTGGCAAGAGGACGAGGCTTCTGCAGCGCGGACATCTCAGTACCAGGCTCTGGCTGGAGCCGGGGCTGCTTGGGAAACAGCAGTTTTCTTGAGAGAAGGGAAAGAGCAGACAAACCCTGCTGGGTTAGCACAGGCTCGGGACGCCCGAGGCTGGCGGGGGCCTGGCTCTCAGCGCTGTGCCTCAGGCGTGCCAGTGGGCCCTGGGAGTTTCCCCTGCAGCTGGCGCTGAGGAAGGCCTGCCAGACCCCCACTGCACTCTGCTTTAGGCAAACAGTGGCCCAGCCCTTCTGGAACATTCTCTGCAGCTGTGGAGACTGGGATCCCTGGCTGGGTGGGTTCAGACCCCCACCCTCCTGTCTGCCTTCTCTTCCTGTTCCTGTCCCCACCTTGCCACCAGCCTCATGCCAGAAAAGACTGCCGTTACCAAGGGAGGTTGCACCTATGGGAGGGGTGGGGGAGATGACGACGCCCCCATGCCCGCTCGCCCTCGGCCTCTGGAATCGCAGCTTCTCAAGGCAGATTCCCCGCTGCCTTATCAACGGCACAGTTCGAAGGATGGCGTGTGGTGGCATCAAAGCTCTGCAAATCAGACCTCACGTAGCAACAGCTGCCGGCCCCATGCTGGCATCGCCTCCTGGAGACAGGACCAATTCTTCTTTCTGAGAAACCCTGATGCTCTCCGTTGGCTGAAATTATTTCAAGCCTTAAGCTTCTTGAGTTCAGAGAAATAAGTGTGATTGAGTGTGAGACCTCCTTCCGGCCCTGTGCCATTTTCCAAGAGACTTCGATGGACTTCAGAGGGGGAAGGTCCTGGCCTCGTGGCCTGCCAGAACGGGTCTCACACCCCGGCAGCACCTGCCCCTCCATGTGGCCCTGAGAAGTCAGCGGGGTGGCAGCTAGAGGAAAACACAGGGACCCTGGGACCAGCGGACCAAGGCCCTCTGCTCCAGGGTCAGGCTGGAGAGCTGCCGTGGCCAATGGAGCAGCCCAGCAGGCAGCCGCTCTTCCTGGCGTATGGAGGTCAGCTGCTGGGAGGGCAGGCCACCCTGCTCTTTGAAGCCGCCAGCGCGCATCATGGGCTCACCCTGCTGCTCCCGAGGGAAGGCCCGCGTGCAGGCTGGATGGAGCCTGCTCAGCCAGGCGGGGCCGGCTGCCTCTGTGGACAGCTTGGGCCCAGAGCGCTGCCTATGCGAGGCAGCCACACCCTCCAGCCACACTGCTGCCAGGTGCCGGGGTCACAGGAAGGGGCCTCTTCCCCGCCCCCACCCTGCCCGGGACTTCCGGTCTCCAGGGACCTCTGTATAGGGTCTGTGGGAGTCAGTGTCACTCAGAGGGAGGCCGGCGAGGCTTTGTCCTGAGGGAGCCCCCTGCCCTGCAAATCCACTCCGCCTCTGCCGCATCCTGTGAACCCCGGGCCTGGACTCCAGTCTACAGAACTGCCAAGTTGGAGAGAGATGGTGCTGGGACTCCAAGGCCCATGCTCTGAAGTCCCGGAATTCTGTTAGAGACGGCACAGCGGCTGAGAGGAGTTATACTGCATCGGTTCATTTTGCTTGGGCTCAAAGTGCAAGGGTTGAATAATTTTGGCTGATCCAAAACATCGGGATTTTCTCAGCAGCAGGGGCAGATGCAGCTACCGGGTCTGGATGTGCAGAAGAGCGTGGGAACTGGAGGAGGGCCAGTGGGAACACCGTGGGCCACAGGCTGCTGCCCCACATGCCAAGCACATACTGATCCTTGGGCATTGTTGCCTCAGGAAGAGGCCTGCTTAGATAAGAAAACTGAGGCCCAGAGAGATTGGGGAACTTACTTAGGGCCGCGGCTTGTGAGTGGCGGTGAGCTTTCAGCCAGGGGGTCTATGCCAGATTCTCCTTGAACTGTGACAGGTCACATCCAATAAGTGCATCCTCGATTGAAAACATCCTAAGTAAAAACTGCGTCAATACGGTTCCCAAACTACCGCCCCAGCCTAGGTGTCCACCAGCAGATGAAAGAAAACGTGGGATGTCCACACAGCGAAGAATGAAACTGTCACTTGCAGGGAAACGGGTGGAGCTTGAGAGCATTATGTTAAGCAAAGGAAGCCAGACGAAGAGGGTCAAGGGTCGGGTATTTTCTCTCCTACCGGAAGCTAGAGAGGAAAAAGGAAAAGGTGGTGGGGGATCTCATGAAAATCAAAAGCAGATCAGCAGTACAGAGGAAGGGACCACAGGGAGGAGGACAGGGCAAGGGGACATCGTTAAGACATGTGCATGTGTGGATATGTAACAACGAACCCCACTGTTATGCATAACCATAGCACTAATCACAAAAACGTGGAAGAAGGAGAAAGCATCACGTACCCCTCACTCAGCCGCTCAGCACCCTACAGTGCCACTTATTCACCCTTGCAGTTGTGGCTGCCTCTTACTGGCTCTGCCCAGTAGCTCAGGAGCATACCCTACAATATATCTCTGGTCCTGAGAAAGATCCAAATTAAAAAATTGAAGTTAGCCAGCCATGGTGGCACATACCTGTGTTCTCAGGAGCTGGGGAAGCTGAGGCAAGAGGATGGCAAGTTGGAGGTCAGCCTCAGAAACTTAGCAAGGACCTGCGGCTATAGCCATGTTTTTGAGGAATCCCAGACTGTTTCTGCAGCAAGTGTCTCATGTCACCCCTGCTGCTGTACAGCTCTGACAGATGCCACCCAGGAGGAGTCCACAGAGCTGGTCCCTGATGTGGACCCAAGGCTGCAGATATCCCCTTTCTGGTTGAAAGCCCTTACCCTCCAGCTGCTCATGGGCCCCCGAGGCTGAGCGCCCTCCCGACTATCGCCCTACACCACAGAACTGCTCTGGGGACTGGGCAGACCAGGCGTGATGGCCCCAGTGGGCGACTGTGGGTGGCCGAGCCTCTGGGCTGTTGTGGGGCATAGCTGCCCTCCACCTGTCTCTCTCACCTCTGCAGAGGTGCCCAGAGTCCTACCTGGTGTGCACAGTCCCACATGCAGCAGGGTGGCACAGCAGGCTCGGGGGCTGGAGACGCTGTGCAGTGTCTTTCAGGGGCACACGGCTGGGTGGAGGCTGTGCAGGGACCCTAGGCGCAGCTGTGTCTCCACGCAGCTCTGTGACGTGGGCTTTGGGCACTCAGGGTTCCTGCATGGTGGCTCACAGATGGAAGCTGACACCCTGGGACACCAGGTGGGGAACGTGTGGCCTTCCATGACCTCACCTTTGAGGTCGCATGGTGCCAGTTCTGCTAGACTTCACTAGGCAGGCAGGTGCACTCTGGATCTGGGGGCAGGGGTGTGTGCTTTAATGTGTGGTGTTTGAGGAGAGCAGGTGAGGTGGCGGAAGGCCAGCCAATCAGCAGTGGTGACTTTCGAAAGAGATTGCCATGACTCCCAGGAGGAGGGAGCAGGCCACCCCGGCAGGGCCACATGGGACGAGGGGCATTGGGGCAAAGCCTGTCTGTTGGCCTCTCTGGCAAGGAGCAGGGCAGGCGAGCAGAGTGGTCCAGCAGCTCTAGACACAGGGGTGGCCCTGCCTGGGTGCTCCCTGGCCTGGCAACTTGTGGCAGGCGAACGGGGTCTGAGTGGGAGAGCCGCAGAGCAGGCAGTTGGATGCTTAGTGTCTGAAAAGGGGCCACTGGGGAGGGCTCACCTCTCCAGGCATTGGCTGGCCTTGGGGACCCAGTTCCTGCAGGGCCTGGGTGTCAGAGCACAGGACAGAGCACAAGAGGCACAGAGAACTGGGCACAGGCTCCACCTTGGACGGGGGAGCCTGTGGCGCTGGCAGGCGTTGCACTGTGGTGGCTATTTCACTATGGACCCCAAGGCCACTCAGTGGCAGACATCTGGGAGGTGCTCAAGGGACAACTGAGTAATATCTGAGAGGAGAGAGTAAGCTCTGATGCCTGCAGACCACAGGCGCCTACTCAGCATTGGAGAAGCAGCGCAGATGTTATGTCAGCAGAGCACAGGGCTCCACTGGAGAGTGAGACACTCGGCTAGCCAGAAACGCAGTGCGGGGTGATGTTCAGGACTGTCAGCTGCTACCAGAGGCCGAGTGTGGTTAAGCTTGCTCAGCCCCGTGCTCTGCCTGCTGCATGAAGCCCTGCGTAAGCAGGGTGATTGAAGGGGTCAGTCCCTGGCCCCCTCACTCTCGCGAGCACCATGCTGGATGTGTGGATAGCCACAGAGTCCCTCTGCAGAGACCCTTAGGCACCGTTGGCTTCTTCCCTGTGTATGTTCCCAGTGTGTAAAAAGGGGGCTCCCAGCACCTGGAGTCCAGCATTGTGGAGCCCACACAGGCAGGAGAGCTCTGCTCAGCGGGTGCCCGGGAGGGGCCCGTGTGCAGTGGAAGCCGTGTCTGCGGGGATCCCGGAGGTGGGTACAGCACCAGCACTGAACTTGACTTTGTGCACTTGAACAGCTCATCTTCAGGTGCATTTCGGCTTGGTCGGCTGCAGGTCCTGAAGAGGAGAGCTGCCTGGGGACAGCGTCCACCTCGTCAAGAGGCTGATGGGGTGGAGACAGGTGCCCCCGCTGGGGCTTGATGCATGCACGGTGTGGTCGGTGCTCTGGAAGTCCTACCGACCGTGACCAATAACTGCAGGTCTCCTCCCTCCGTGCTTGCTAAACTCAGGACCGCCAGGACCCGCCGGTGGTGCCTCCTCCTCAAAAGTGCAGCACAGCTGGGAAGAAGAAAACGAGCAGAGCAGAACGTGGAGCGGAGAGGAAGCACGCGTGGCCCCCACCCTTCACCCCTCAGCCTGCGGAGGCAGAGCCTGACATTCAGAGGAGGACTCACCGGCAGGTTGGATGCCTGGTGACTGACACAGATCCCTCAGAGGCAGCAGCGGGGAGAGTGGAGGAGAGCCAGTGCAGACCCCCGGTAGCTCCAGGCCCCCGCTGTTTGGCCAACGGTTCTGCTCCCAAGCGGGTTTTCCTTCTCCTCTTCGGTTGCCAATGGCAATGGGCAAAGAAAGGTTTTTTCCCAGAGGCCTGGGAGGCAGAGGCAGCCTGACTTGGAAGTGATATTTAAAAATGCGTCATGTTGATGGATAACGGAAGCACATGTGGGAGAGGTGTGTGATGATCAAACCAGGAAAGGGTCAGTGGCAGAGACCAGGTGGGGGGCGGAGGAGTGGGTGCAGGGGTGCTTACTGTGTGAGCCAACGTAGAACACGTTCCAAAGGTTCCTAAAGACATAGGCAACGAGATGCCGTGCAATCGGTGGTACAGCAGCCACGCCTCCCTGTGGAGCATGTCCCTGTCCTTTGTCATCACACTGCTCACAGATTCCTGCCCCTCACCACTCAGCAAGCTTGGAAAGTGCCACGCCATGGGGACACTCCTCAGGTACTGCTGTAGTTTGTGCATGATTTGTGCTCCAAATCCATGCTGAGGCTTGGTGCTCAATGCTACAGTGGTGAGAGGTTGGGGGTGGTTCAGCCATTGTGGGGATGACCCTTGGAGTGAACTCATGCCAGGTTCAGGGGGATGGGTTACATCTCAAGGGAATCAAAACCTCTCTCCTTTATAACTCACCCAGCCTCCAGCATTTGTCATAGCAACACAGAACAGACTAAAACACAAGCTCTGATACAGGAGGCCCCCATGCTGGAGCCTTTAGGGCAGCAGATTCTGACGTCTAGCTGAATCCTGCAAGATGCAGCAGCTGGGGAGGGCAGGCGTTCACTTTTAGTACAAATAGAGAGGCTGAGGGTCTTGTGGGTGCTTTACCTCTGTAGATATCCAGTTAACTGTGCAGAGTGCGCGGGGAGATCTGCAGGCCTGCTCCACTAGGCAGTGGGCAGGAGCTTGGCCCTGGCCCCCACTTGGCTCTGCTCCTTGTGGCCAGGGCCTTGGGAAGTTGTCTCTCCTGGACCTTCAGCCTGTTCTTTCTCACCAAAACCAGGAGAAACCAGTCAGAGGCTTCACAAACCATCAAGGGAGAGGTGGCTGTGACTCTGGGCTGCGGGGACCTGGCTGGCCAGCTTCTGCTTGGCTCTCCTCACATGTGTCTGCCGCATTCTCCACTCACACCTCAGACCTGACCCTGCTCTCTCCCCAGGCCCCATGAGGATGATGCCACTCACATGCCTCTGCTTCGAGTCAGACCATGCCTGCAGCCTCTGGGCTCAGGGAGAGATGCACTGGCCCAGCTGGTGAAACGCCCTCCTGTCAGCCAGCCCCGTGCTGCCTCCCTGCAGAACAAGGTAGGAGGCTGCCTTGACGTCCCCATGGTGGTGCTGATTGCCTTTGTCCTCTCCATCTGCACAACCTGTGAGACGGGCAGTGCCTGCCTCAGGGTTTCCACGGGAGTGGCCGTCCAGAGGCCAGTGTGGGCACAGTGCAAGCAAGGCGTCACCTGCTCGACCTTGGAAGGAAGAGCGACTTTGGACCCATGTTTGTAATTGAACCCGGGCCCGACTGTGTTGTGTGCAGAGCACTCCGGTCATCTGCTACTGAACGGCAGACTGTTTGGGGACTTGGTGGCACAAGTGGAACTGTCCAGCCTCATGGTGGGACTGCTGGGGCTCGTCCCTCTCAACTGGTGGCCTCAACCCTGTGGGGCCTGGCCCCGGTGCCTGCTCACACAGGGGCTCCTGGTAGGGAGCTCAGCTCGGGAAGTTCATGACATCCCTCATTGGGAGGAGGAACAAAAATCTCCAACAATCCATCATCTACCAGGCATGGCCCATGCGTCAGACACAGCACCGGGCCATTTGCTGCAGTGAACTACTGCAAACCCTCCTGTCTGTTTTCCATGTGCAAGTGTCACCGTCAGCCCTCGCCCTCGACACTGGGGTCAGGGGAGGCTGAGTGCAGCCACTTGCCGAGACCTTGTCACAGAAGCTGCAGAAGCAGGCTCATCTGATTCAGAGCGCAGATCCGTGGGCAGACTCCGGGACCGGGGCAGGTCAAGGGGCCGGGGCAGTGTGTGCACGTGGATACCTGAGCTGCACCCTTGGCCGTGCAGGTTCGCTAGGTCTGCAGCAGGGTTCTGGTAGGGAATTAAGCAAAGCCCCTTTTGGAAAACAGACCAACAGACCACGTGCGCATGGTGCGGAGAGAAGCCAGTCCTCCTCTTACCGCCTGGCCCCAGCCAGAGCCCTCCGCAGAAGCAGCCAGGTGCCGCCTCGTTCTTTTGGTGTTTTAGGCACATACACGTGCGTGTTAAAATAGGGGTGTATGCCACCAAATCCAAGAGTGTGTCTGCTAAAACGTGTGTCACATAAGCGAAATCTGTGTAAATGTGTTTGGCCTCCTTTATAAAAACACATGTAAGTGTCCCGCTGGTCCTCCAGAGAGACAGAACAGCATGTGCACTCACTGGCAGGGTCTGGAAGGACAGTGACTTGCCTCCTCCTCTGTGATGTCACACAACTCCCAGGAGGAGATGGGCTGGCCCAGCTGTCAGGAGTCGCGCCCCTTAAGGTAAGCACCAAGCCTGGAGGCCCCAGGGGGGTGACATTCCACTCCCAGGCCAGTGGCCCTCCTCCAGCAGCCCCCAGGGCTACCAGCGTTCACAGCAGTCTCGACCCCTGGCAGGCTTTTCCAGGTGGAAGTGGCCCTGTGCTGCTAAAAATAAATTTCTTATTCACAAATGAAATGCGATAGCATCTGGAATGTCTTCCAAGTAACCTGGGCTGGTGGGGCCAGGAGGCAGCGCTTGGAGGCTGAGCCTGCATGGACGGCGTGGAGCTGAGCCAC
>PVKS010032316.1:0-22653 GCA_004027875.1 Aplodontia rufa | reverse complement strand
CTAGTGATTTAGAGCATTTTCTCATGTATTGACTTCTGTTCTTAATTCATCTTGGACCCATTCTTCATTTAAGAGGGTATTATTCAATCTTCAAGTATGTATCTATTTTCTGTTATTTTTCTTGCTGTTAATTGCTAAGATTACATCATTTTGGTCTGACAGGATACATGTGATTATATCAACTTTTTTATATTTGCTAAGATTGACTTTGTGGACTAGAATGTAATCTATTTTGGAGAAGGATGTGTGCCCCTGAGAAGAAGGTAAACTTAGCCAATTTGGGATGGAATATTCTGAAAACATCTGTTAAGTCTAAATGATTGATAGAGTTGCTTAGATTAGAGATATATTTATTGATTTATTGCTTTGATGAGCTGTATATTATTAATAGTGGTGTACTAAAGTCCCCCAATATTATGGTGTTGAAATTGCTAAAAACTTTAATGTCTTTGAGTACTTTTTCCATATATTTGGGAGGTTTGTAATTAGGGGCATAAATGGTAACTATCATTATATGTTCTTGGTGTATTGTTCCCTTTACTATGATATAATAATTTTCTTATCCTTTCTGACTAATTTTTGCTCAAGATTAACTTTGTCAGGTATAAGGATCACAACACTAGCTTTCATTCTTGGGCCACAAGCCTGGGAGGCTTTTTGCCAACTTTCACATTCAATCTGTCTGTTTTTGGCCGTGAGGTGTGTCTTCTGGAAGCAGCATATTGTTGGATTTTGTTTTTTGATCCAGTTAGCTAATCTGTCTTTTGATTGGGACATTGAGTCCATTCACATTCTGTGTTACAATAGATAGGTTGTTCTGGATCCCAGGCATTGTAATCATTACTGAATTTTGTGTCCTCTTGTTTATCTTTTAGAGTGTTATGTTATTATTGACTTTCTCTTGTCGATGGGCTTTGGGACTTGTTAGCTGTTCCTCTGTTTGAAGTTTTTCTTTGAATATTTTCTGTAGAATTGGTTTTGTGTTCATGTATCTTCCTAGGTTTAACTTGTCATGGGAGGATTTATTTCCCCATAACATTTAAAGCTGAGTTTTGCAAGGTATAGTATCTTGGCTAGAAATCATTTTCTTTCAGTATTTGAATAATATTTCTCTCCTGCATTTTATTGTCTGAGGTGAAAATCCATAATAATCCTTATTGTTCAACCTCTGAATGTGATTTGGTGTTTTTCCCTTACTACATTTAAAATTCTTTCCTTGATTTCTCTGTTATTCCTTTTATATATGATATGTCTCAGTGAGTTTCTCATTTGGTTAGGTCTGTTTGGTATCCTATAGGCATCTTGATTTTGAATTTCTGGAACAAGACACAGATGTCCACTCTCATCACTCTTATTCAATATAATCCTTGAGACCCCAGCCAGAACTATCAGACAAGAGAAGGAAATCAAAGGAATTCAAATAGCAAAAGAGGAAATCAAGCTATCTCTATTTGCTGATGACATGATCCTATACCTAGCAGACCCAAAAAGCTCAAACAGAAGACTTCTAGAGCTTATTAATGAATTTAGCAAAGTGGCTGCTTATAAGATCAATACTTATAGATCAATTACTCCAGCAGTAATTCTGACAAAGAAATCAAGAAATTCATCCTATTCACAATAACCTCAAAAAGAATAAAACTTGGGTATCAATCTAACACAGGATATAAAGGATCTCTACAATGAAAGCTATCAAACATTAAAAAAAGAAATTGCAGGGACTGAAGTGGTGGCTTGGTGATTCAGCACTTGCCCAGCATGCGCAAGTACATGAGTTCAAACCCCAGCACCCACATAAACAGCTAAGTGTCAGAGCAATGAAAGCCATGTGAAAATCTCAATAAAAATTAATTCTCTCTGTCTCTGTCTCTGTCTTTTTCTCTCTCTCTCTCTCACTGTCCTTCTCTCTTTAAAAAAATGTAGACAATCTTAGTAGACTGATACACATTACATATTCTAGGTTACACAGAATCAATGTAATTAAAATGGCCATTCTGCCAAAAGTCCCGTATAGATTCAATGCAATTCCCATCACGATACCAATGAAAAAGCAGTTCTCAAGTCCATTTGAAATAATAGAAAAACCAGAATAGCCAAAATATTACTAAGAGGAAGCAGGGGATAGGAGCACTGGCTAGGCAGTTACAGCGCTTGCATGGCATGCACGAGTATGTGAGTTTCAACTCCAGCACCATGTACACAAAGAAGTCTCAGAGCAACAAAACCACATGAAAAACTACATAAAATTGATTCTCTCTTTCTCTCTTTCTCTCACTGTCCCTCTTTCTTTATTAAAAGAAAAAGAAAGAAAGAGGAAGCAGGAGATGTCACAATACTTGACCTGAAATTATACTATAGGCATATAGTAACAACAACAGCATGGTATTTGTGTCAAAACAGACATGAAGACCAATAAAACAGACCTGAAGATAATGAGACAAACCCACAAATCTTTATCCATCTGATATTTGACAAAAGGAGCAAAAATAAAAAGTGGAGGAAAGACAGCCTGTTTCAACAAATGGTGCTGGATGAACTGGACAGCCATAGGCAGACAACTGAGATTAGATACTTATCTCTCATACTGCACAAAAATCAAACCAAAATGGATCAAAGAGTTAAAAATTAAATCAGCAACTATACAATTTCTATAAGAAAATAGCACCACCTACTTTAACAAGACTTCCATGAAACAAGAATTAAAGCAAAGAATAAGTGAGTGGGATGTCATTAAACTGAAAAGCTTCTAAACATCTAAAAAATTAGTCAAGAATGTCAAGAGAGAGCCTACAGAATGGGAGAAAATCTTTGCTTGCTCCACCTCGGACAGGAGCTAATATCCAGTATATACAAAGAACTCACTAAACTGAACATCAAAACCACAAATGATGCAATCAAAAAATGGGCTAGGGAACTAAATAGAAACTTCTCAATGGAGAAAGTCCAAAAAGTCAATAAATATATGCAAAAGTGTTCTATGTCAGTAGCAGTCAGAGAAATGCAAATTAAGAATCTCACCGAGATCTACCTCACTTTTTTCAGAGTTACAAAAATGAAGAATACTAACAATTACAGATACTGGAGATTTTGTGGGGAGAAAGGAACACTATCATACTATTGGTTGGACTGCGGGCTTGTACAGCCACTGTAGAAAGCACTGTGGAGATTCCTCAAAAAAGTAGGGTTGGAACAACTTTATGAACCAGCTATCCCACTCCTGGGTATTTTTCCAAAAGAGCTAGAATTGGCATACTACATAGGTACAGCTACACCAATATTTATTGCAGCTCAATTTACAATAGCTAAACTATGGAACCAACCCAGATGGCCCTCACTGGACAGATGAATTAAAAAACTGTGGTATTTATACACAATGGAGTTATACCCTGCTATTAGAACAATTTCATGGCATTTGCAGCCAAATGGATGGAGATGGGGAAAATTATACTGAGTGAAATATCCCAAACTCAGAGACTTAAGGGCCAAAGATTTTATCTCAGAGTGGAAGCTAGAGTAAAATCTAAAACAGATTGAAAGTTATCTAAGCTCAAAAAGTAAACTCAGCATATGTTAATTTTCACATAAGCAGGGGAACCATAATTACGAAGTAGGAGAAAGGAAAAAGGGGGGCCGTGGGGGGAGAGAGAGATTAGGGAGGTGACCAATGAAGCAGGGGAACCTTCGACTCCCATGAGAAATTCAACTATACAAACACAGGTAAAGAAGATCAGAAAATTCAAAATTTAATACACATGCATATGCTTATTTTTATCTAAAACATGGGGGTAAGGCACAGGAGGCACGAGAGAAGGGAGTGGTCGAAGTGGGGAGATCCTGGACTAGGATCAGCCTTAACTTACTTTGTCAATATCCATCTATGTATGAATATGTAATGATTCCCTGCAATATAAGACTATGTTGAACGAATAAAAAGCAAATTAAAGAAAGTTGTGTAGGGGATGGAGTGGTGGCTCGGCAGTTATAGCGCTTACCCAGCATGTGTGAGTTTGCCAGTACAAACCCCAGCACCATGTACAAAACTGTCTGAGCAATGAAAGCCACATGAAAAACTGAATTAAACTTGATTCTCTCAGACTCTCTCTCTTACTGTCCCTCTCTCTTTAAAAAAAAAGTTCTGTCATTTCAGTAAAGCTTATAAATTTATTTATAAACTTCAAACAGTGGGGAAATAGATTAAACTCTAAAAAGATTAGATAATTATATATATTCAAGTATTGCCTTGAAAAAACTTTAAATGGCCCCAAAATGCTGTATTTATGCATAAAATTTTGTAATCATGCCCAGTTTGTGCTCCTCTAATACTATAATACAGTTATTTGTTCCCTTAAAAACAAATATATGTATATTTTAAGGGTATATCTTACAATTAATATGGTTAAGTATTAGAATCCTGTTGAATTACAAGTACACAGGACATGAATTCATCTGAAGAAAAGGCAAAACCGAATTTCTCATCTGTATTCACTCAGCAGCAAATGTTTATTGATAAAATGTGTAGAAAAACCTACATTGTACAAATCTGGCTTCTTTTTCTTTGTCTCTCTGTCTCTCTCTTTTTTTTTCAACTCTGTCTTCTCTCTTATTTACGTTGTCAAATTCACATACCATATAATCAAATTCTTCATAATTTAGTAATGGTCTACATAAACCCCTATTATATGTGCAAAAGTTTTTGTGACATACATAAATATTAGTTATAAAATATCCATGGCAATAAGACTGGAAAAAATGTGCCACAACAGTGAGTATCTCATAGAAATACAACGTGGCTGGCCTTTTAACCCTTTGAATTCCAGATTTCTAAATTTTTCATAAGCAATAGATTACTTTAAAAACAGATTACTTTAAAAACATTGACTTCTAAACACCTTTATGAAAAAGTACATTTTAAAATCCTCATTCTGTATTCAGCTTAACTTTTACAGTATTTATTATGATTTTAAATAGAGTTAAGTAACATTCAAACTCTATTAAAATTTTATCATATTTTATAATTCTCCGTTGCTTTTTGTTTGTTTTTCATCTTGACATTTCACAAGTGGAGCCATTTTGTAAATAATGAAAATTAAAACTGCATGTGAAAAAATAAAAGTTTGAATTTAGATCATTGTAATCTATGGTGTAAAACATGCTAGAAAAAAAGAGGACAGCCAAGATCAGAGGCAAAACTCATTATACTGAGTAAAAGGAGAGACCATTATGCTAATTTTTTTGAATCAAAGCAATCCTGTACAAATATATTTTGTATGTTGAAGATAAGTTGTCCCCACAGTCATGAATATCAAACATAAACATGATGATAATGGGGAATAGTTAGATGTTGCTGAAAAGTTAATAATAGGAAGGATGGTAGTGTTAGAGATTTATTTGATCTATGAGATTTTCATACTTTTTACATTTGACCCTATTTAATACAATTTAGAACTACTCAAACCTATTATCATGTATCTTACATGATAGTTTCCTTCCTGATTTATACTCACAAATTAAGAACATGACATGAAATTGAAGCCAATAAAATTAGCACAACATATGTGGTTAAATGTGTAAAAGTTTCCTGACACTGGAGAAAGTATGTGAATATGTTACTGATTATACTAAAGCAACTTTTTAATCTCATCCATGAGATTAATGTCAAATTACATTGAGAAGCAATGCAAGATAAAAATAAATTTCATTAATTGAAACATAAAATATTATGGCAAAAAAGCAATCTGCACAAAGATAGGAACAATGAAGTCCTACAAGGAACTTGTTACTATTTTGTCTACAGTATTGATCAGAAAAAAAGTCTTATGTTTAATTATGAATAACTTAACACTAACCAAACAAATAATCATACTAATGAAGATTGATGGACAATCTATTAGTATTTGACAACAATGTTTACTATGGTAATAAAGTTTTCTTATATCCAAAATTACTTTCACCTAGGTCTCTTAGGTATTGTTAGTGAGTTTGTCTATCATAAAGAATTCTTCTATGAAAATTAATTATCCCTGTTATTTTATGTCATTCTATGGTTAGGCAAACATTCATTACATTTTAGCACATATAAGACAACATGCATAATTTGAAGTAAGGGTTATGAAGACGAAAACAACACCAGCTGTATATTCACAAACTCATTTTATATCAAAGGAGACAAACACACAATGAAGCTCCAGTTTTAACAAAATGTAATAAGGATCATGATTGAAGCAGGTGTAAGTTAAGGACTGATAGGTAGGCTGGGGTAGTCAATTAATATTTTAAGAGAAGCAACCCACAATGGGCTTTTAGAAAAAAAAAAAGATTTAATAAACTAAGCATGTTGAAAATGGGATTCCAGGCAGAAAAATCAGGAAAAATAGAAAACAAACAAGCAACCTAAGAGTAAGTTTGGGAGAGGTGACAAATCAGTGGCGGTCATTCAATGCTGATCAATGAAAATAACTCTGTTTTTAAGTTCTTATAATTTTATGAAATTGAAGCTCTATATTTACAATGAGGTTAGTTTCTCTTTAGCATTTGCCTACCTACTTAAATGTTTATTATCCCATATTTTACATAATGGTACCATAGTCTCACTTTTCATTCAACCGTTCATAATCTCAATCTTGTAATAATTGCCTTTCCTGAAAAATTTCCTCTACCTGATTACTGGAAAGTGAGGTATTTTCCTGTACATCCTATACTTGGATCCCAAATCACATCCTAAAGAAGATACTTTCAGTACATACCATGCCTACTCTTGGTTTTCTTTTCCTGGAAATTTTGACTCTATTAGTCTAAGTTTGTGCCTAAATATCATTAAGAATTTTGGATGACAGCAAAGTAAATTTGACAGCCACTGGTTTTATGCATATATCTGAAACACATTCAATTATAAAAATAATGTATAAATTCAAAAGGAAATTACTTATGAAAAGAAAATATATTTGAATTCTTTTTTATGTGTCATCAGAAAATGTATTTGGATTTCACAAAACTAAGGTTGGAAATAAAAATAAAAACATAACTGAGAAGCCAAATGTATAGAAGAAAGGAGTTAGGAAGAAGAAAATTATTTATTGTCTGTAAAACATGATGTGAAGGGTGAGGCAGTAGCATATTGCTATACTATATGTAAATTATAAAAAGATAATAGCAAAAGTTTTTACACAGTTTAGTGTCAAATTTAACTCTGGGATAGAAAAGTGTAGTCAATTGTGCTAAGTAATATTAAGGAGTCAGGAAATGAGCCTTCTTCAAGAACCATTACCTTATTGCTTTAAAATGATTTTACATTATACCACATAAAAAATAAAATACCTAAAACTTACTTTTTTCTATATTGCAAACATAGTTCTCTGCCATAGAAAACATCTTCAGGAACCAAGCATGTGTGTGAGCTCAAGAAGTTTGGCTCTTGCTTATGTCTAGTTCCACCATTGGATGTATGGTGCCAACTCATAAGAAGCTCAACTTGTGAGTCTGATTTTAAGAGATTGACTTCTTAATTTGGCTGAAGAAATTTTTAGGCAGCATCGTGTTTAAGCAGTAGCATTGGTATTGTTGGAAGCTTTTAGCCAAGTTTATGGTGATATTCAGGACCAGAAAACAGAGCAGAGAGATTTGAAAAACTTGGACTTGAAAGATGGAGTAAACCTGGGGCTAAAGATGCTGCACTTGTTAAAGACATTGACACCACTTGGGAAACTCTGTAAACTTTGAGCAGAGGCAAACAGAAGCTTGAGGGCATCCCAGGAATTGGCAGGACCACATCTATCTCAAATTCAAGGGAATAAAAATTCCTTTGAGGAAGAGACTTGTGGGGCACCCTTCTTGCACAGGGGGCTAGGGAGGGTTTTTCAGGAGGTGAGAGACTGCTGCAGCTGTGGTCACTGGAGGCTTGGCTGCTGGTTGAGATGATGGCAGAACTTTATGGCAGCCATGTGGTGCTGGTTGTGCCATATTTCTTGATGCTAGAATTGGGGATTCATGGAGGCTTCCACCAAGATTTCAAAGGAATGCCTGGGAGCCTGGCACAGTGCCCTGGAGTTAGAGTTCCTGCAGGCAACCCCCAGAGGGCAATGCGTGAAGATGTGAGGAGGAGGCTGAGGCTGCAGTAGAGTTCCCAGGATTAAGAAATGCCAGTGCCACTGAGGAAATCTGCAGGAATGGAGAAGAGACAGGCCAACAGAAAGGCCATCTGGACTACAACCAGAAATGACATGGGGTGGAGATACATAAGTCTTTTTTGGAGAATATTATGATACCATGTGATCCGGATACCAGATATGGAACTACAGGTCTTGTTTGTCCAGATGGATTTCCATCTTGCTCCCATCCCTTCCATCTATGCCCCTATTTTTTGAAGGGAAATATTATTTACTATGTGCCTTAATATATTGGACATATGTAACCTGATTTATTTTCACAAGAGCTTATGCTGAGAGCTTGCCTTGAGTCTAAGAGGAGACTATGGAGTCTTGAGCTTTTGGGCAACTTGGAACTGTTAAGACTATGGGGACTCTTGAAAATGGACTAAATGCATTTTGAATTGTAAGATTGTCGTGAACTTCTGGAGTCAGGGGTAGAATGTCAGGGGTAGAATGTTATGGTTTAGATCAAACGTGTCTTGTAGAAGCTCATGTGAGACAATCTTCAAAGGCTGAGGTGAAACGATTTGATTATGAGACCCTTAACTGGATTAGTGAGCTGATCTCCTGATGGGATTAACTGGTGGCTGTAGGCAGGTAGGGTGTGACTGAAGGCAAGGGCCACTGGGGACATGCCTTTGGGGTATGAATTTTGTATCAGGAGTGGAATTTCTTTTTCTGCTCCCTGTAGTCATGCCTTCCACTATGATGTTCTGACTTCTCTTCTGAGGAATTGAGCCAACATTCTATGGAATAAGACCTCTGAAACCATGAGCCTCCAAATAAATTTTTTCCTCTTGTCAATTCCTTGGATCACAGCAACAAAAAAGGTAATTAAAACACATCCTAAAGTAAGAATTGTCAACTACCAAGTCAGAGCCCTGTGTGTACCTCAACTTCAACCAACTGGTAGCAGTGTATGTAAGAGAACTCATAAGAGACTAGAAATAAAATCATTAATTTTGTGTAATCCATTAGCTGGCTAATACAAGGAGATATCTGATAGTATAAATACCAAGAAAAATGTTTATTAAAACCCTTCATTTGTAATCCTCTTTATACTGTACTAAATACTTAAAATATTATCAAATTTAAATGATCACTAATTTTATTTTTCTCATGAAATTTAATGACTAATTCATAATAAACTCTTCTTTTATTTCATTATTCCTAGATATTTATTCCCTTAGCAACATATCATTGCTCTGTTGGTAAAAAGGAAGAAAAACCTTAAAACTATTAAAAACCAGGCAATCTTAATTTCAGTAGTGAATATTCTCTTCTCTCTTGGGATAGATTATAAATATAGGTCTGCCTGCCACTTTAAGCAACTTAGTGAGACCCTATCCCAAAATAAGAAATAAAAAGGATTGGGGATGTGATGCAATGGTTAAGTGCCCTGGTTTGAATCCTTGGCATCTTCCTTTATCCCCTCAAAGAAAAAAAAATAAAACAAAGAAAAGCCCCCCTCCCACCCCCGGCAAAAAAAAAAAATGCTGAGAGGAGGATTTAGAGGGCATTCCACTAAAGAATACAAGTAAATGCAAATAAGCACATGAAAAAGATATTCAATGTCATTTTTCACTACGGAAATGAAATAAAAACCCTCATTAATTTATAGCTATATACCAATAAAAAACGAATAAAGTTAGAAAGGCAATATCAGACATTCTCAAGGATGTGTTACAATAGTAATTCTAATATTTTATTAGAATGTGAAATGATACAACCTTTTGGAAAACAGTTTGACAGTTTATTACAAGTTAAAAAATACTGTTAGTAGGAACATATATTCCCATACCTAGACAATTGTTTAGGAAAAATGAAGGCATGTGTCCACATGGAGACTCTAATTTGAATGTTCAGAACAGCTTTTTTCCTAAAGCCACAAATCTAGAAACAATCTAAACAACCATCATCTGGTGAAATCAGGAACTATTATGATTCACCATTAAAATCTAACACCCACAGTTACCAAAAGAAGTAAACCTCTATTGTGTGTGACAATATGGGTGAATCTTAAAAGCAGTACTAATTAAAACAAGGAAAGTGAATTATTGCTATTCTACTCTGTATTTTTATTAATGAAAATGTGTAAAAAGAAGGCAAAAATATAGTGGCAAAGGCACTTGAGAAATATTTACCATCAAATAATTCTGAATTATAATTTTGGTGGTAATTATATGATTTTAAATGGTGAATTTTGTTCTATTGAAATTATAATTTAAGCCATTGATTATAGTAAAAATATTTCTCATAAAATGGTAATAAATTATTTACAATACTCCTCACCATTATTTATTTTATTTATTCTACCAGAGAACTTTAAGCAGATTTTTAAAAATATTTTAATATTAAGGTAATACTGCAAATTCTAGTAGATGGATATTGATATTCTATTACTTTAATGAATGGATTAGCATGGCAAATCATACACATATACACATGCATATGTTTTAAAATCATACATATTTTAAAGATGCAAATTAAAAGTAGTCAGCACTATATGTTCTCCAAACCTAAATGTTTATTAAATTAAGGGATGAAATGTGCAAAAACTAAAGGAAAATGAAGAGTAAGTCCCTTCAATCTAATAAAATGAAAACTTTAAAATATTTTCAATATGTAAGCATGATGACCCACTGAAATTATATTCAAAACATTTAATACCAACTTTTTCTCATTTAATAATGAAAATTTTAGGAGCTATGTTCTGTGAGAATTCAACTTTCAATGTTTTCATTTCATTCTAAAATTATTCCCCTTGCAATATTAGCATAGATGATAGAATGTTTTATATTTACAAAAATTACATAAACATAATGTACATGAACAAATTAAATAAAAAAGAAGATAAATATGGGAGTAGGGTATGTTAGAGAAAGAGATCCTGGATTTAGAACTGATATCTAACCTTTGCTACTTTCTCAGAAATGATAATAGCTATGAATTGAGCTCAAAATACTCATTTTTTCTCATTAAAAATTGTACCAATGTAAAGATAAAGACACTAGTGAACAGAAAAAGTATGATTAATAATATATCCTTTAGGCTTAGAGACAAGCGACTTTGGAAAAGGTACAAAATAATTCAGTGGTGAAAATTATAGGCTTTAGAATGAACATTGATGGAAGAACTGCATATCCGCATGTAAAAATATCCATCCCTCTCAGTAACATAGACATCTACTCAAATGGATCCAGATCTTACATTTGAAACACAAATTTATAAAACTTGATAGAGAACATAAGAAAAAACATTTTTCAACTGGGGTTAAGTAAAAATCTTTTACTTCTACACTCCATACATCACCTGTAAAAGAAAAAAAAATAAAGATAAATTGGAACCTAATCGAATTGAAAAACATTTGTCTTCAAAAAACACTGTTAAGAGAGTGAAAAATAAGCCACAGATTTGGTTTTCTGAAACTAATATATTTTGTAAATAGCTGATATTCAAAATATATAACATCTCAAATCTCAATAGAAACACAAATAACCTAATTAAACAAAAATTATGCAATATATCTCAACCAGTACCTCAACAAAAATAATAACTTAACAATCACAGCTAACACAAGATACACAAAACCATTCATTAGTAATTTGACAAATTCAGAATAAATATAATAATGACATACCACTACAAATGTACCAGGATGGCTACAGTTAGAAAGACAAATCATAACAAATATTGGCGATGATGTGGAACAACAGGAATTATCAAAAATATTTTTAATAATGTATACAGCACAACCCACCCACTTTGGCAACAAAAATGTCACTTTGGAATATTAAACACAATTTATTCCACTCCAGGTATTTAAACAGCAGGGTGGAAATCATTTATTGCCATATAGATATAAGAATTTTTATTATTATTTAATTGTAACACCCACAAATTGGAATAATTCAAATGTCCATCAATACATAAATAGATAAATAAGCTACAGAATAGCAATAGAGTATAATAATAAAAAGGAATGAGCTATACACAGACACAGCAAAGTGGATACATTTCAAAATGATTTCACTAAGTGAATAAGTTATATCAGAAGAGTAGTAGCATTCTAGTTTTAAAAACTCTAGAAAATGCAAACTAATCTGTAATCATAGAAACCAGATGAGAAGCTACTATTACATGTTGAGTACTGGCAGTGGCAAGGAGAGAGCTCTAAAAAAAGTTATGGAGGTGATGAATAGTTTCATCTCAGTTGCTGCTCTTGTGTTCTTTAATAAATGACTACCATGACCACCAGTGTAAAATATGAATCTTGGTATGAGATTGCTTTTTTCTTAGGCTCAGGGTCTCTTACACAGGAGCAATCAAGGAGTGATCAAGGGATGCAATCATCTCAATGTGGATCAGAAGAGTAGAAGAGTATTTATTTCTAAGCACGTTTTGGTGGTTGGTGGCAAGATTGAATTCCTTGTAAACAGTTTGGCTGTGGACAGCAGTTTACTGTTGATGGTTGGCTGGAGGATGCTCTCTATTCCTTGCCATTTGAGTATTTCCAACAAATGAACTATTAAGAATGAAAACTCAAAGCACTACTAAGCAAGAAAGATGAAACTGGCGGTTTTGCCATTCCAGATGTAAAACTATACTATAGAGCCATAGTAACAAAGACAGCATGGTACTGGTATCAAGATAGGGAAGAAGACCAATGGAATAGAATAGAACCCCAAAACAAATCCTCAAATCTTTAAACATCTGATTTTTGACAAAGGGGGACAAAATATTACAAGGAGGAGAGAGAACCTCTTCAACAAATGGTGCTGGACAAACTGGTCAGCCACTTGCAGAAAGTTGAAATTAGACCCATATCTTTCTCCTTGCAGGAGAATCAAATCAAAATGGATCAAGGAGCTAGAAATTAAAGCAGCTACCTTGCAACTGATGGAAGACAAAATTTGTCCAACACTTCAACATTTGGGAGTAGGCAAAGACTTTCTCAATAGGTCTCCAAAAGTGAAGGAAGTAAAGTAAAAAATCAGTGAATGGGATGCCATAAAGCTAAAAAGCTTTTGTACTGCCAAGGAAACAGTAAAGAGTCAAGAGGTTTCCTACAGAAATGGAGAGAATCATGGACTATGATTCCTCAGACAAGGGTCTCATATCCAGAATCTACAAAATCCTCAAAAACGTCAACTACAAAAGCACCAACAGCCCAATTAATAAATGGGCCAAAGAGCTAAATAGAAACTTCTCACCAGAAGACATTGATCAAGCCAATGAATACATGAGAAAGTGCTCTAAATCTCTAGTAATCAGAGAAATGCAAATGAAAACCACATTAAGATATCATCTTAAGCCAGTCAGAATGGCAAAGATGAAGAAAATAAACAATAATAGATGCTGGAGGGGCCGTGGAGAGATAGGGACACTAACACAGTGTTGGTAGAACTGCAGACTGATACAGCCCCTCTGGAAAGCAGTGTGGAGGATCCTCAAAAAACTAGGGATGAGTCCACCTTATGACCTTGCTATTGCACTCCTGGGTATCTTTCCAGGGGACTTAGAATCAGCGCATTACAGTGACACAGCAATATCTATGTTCATTGCAGCACAATTTACTATTGCTAGGCTATGGAAACAACCCCGGTGTCCCTCACAGGAAGAATGGATCCAAAAACTGTGGTACATTATTTATACCATGGAATATTACACAGCAATTAGAAACAATGATATTGCAGTCTTTGAAGGTAAATGGATGGCTATTGAAGAGATCATGATGAGTAAAATCAGCTTAATCCAGAGATCTAAGGGTCGATTGTCTCCACTCATCTGTGGAGGTGGGGACTAGACCCTGGACAATGAGAAAGTTAGTCTATTAGCATGTGTTAAATCCAGATAAGATGTAATGTTTTACAACCTAATACTTTTTTAGAGATATAGTGGGAAAGGGAAGGGCAGGATAAGGGAGGGTAATTGGGGGGGCACTCCTGGGGGTAATTGCAATATCCAGAATATATACACATTTTATATTATTTTGTTAAAAACTTGTATGGTTGTTCAAAAATAAAAAATTAAAAATAAGAATGAAAACTCTAGAAGGAAAAGCTTTCTTTCATAACTGTTGTAGTGACTTAACAAGAGCACACATCTTTAGTGTTGTAAAACAAAAAAAAAACTTTAGACACATTAAATTTAACAGAGATCATTGAAACAAAAATGATTTATGGATTAGACAGCATTCAGATCCAGAAGAGGTTCATAGAACTCAATCAACCCTTTTCCTACAACTCAGATGATCATTACCACTTTTTAGTAATAAAATATTTAAATTAAGGTCTGCATATTTTTTGAATGCAAAGCTATTCAATGAGCTACAGGATAGTGTAAATATACTCTGTATACACTTGGAAACAAAAAAATGCAAGTAATTCACATTGTTAGCATATTCAGTTTACTACAGTGACCTGCAAATGGACCCATAGTATCTGAAGTTTGCCTGTAAATAGAGAAAGCTTCTGATTGGCTATAGCATGTTGTGATGAATAATTTTCCTTATTCAGGCATGATTGGATTAATTGACTGCCCATGATTGGATGAGGTTCACCTGTTTTCGATTGACTGAAACCTGATTGTGTGTTATAAAAAGTGCAGACTACAAAGTTAACTGTATTTTGCTTTGAAAGAACTACCAGTGTGGAGACAGCCTCAGGATGGTGGCCTCCTCCTGATTATTTAGTTTGACAGTGTAAAGTTTATTGTATGTCATATGCCTCAATAAAGACACTTAAAGTGTGTCATATGATTGAGTAGGGAAATTTCAGATTTCTCTTTTGCATTATTTTAATACATTTGGTTAAAAATAAATTGCTATCCTGCTGCTTGAAAAGATTGTACATACTGATTCTCATTATTCTATATCATTCCTGGTTGAATAATAATGACTTATTCTTTTTTGTATGATGAAAATATTCAAAGTGATTTTGACTGCACCATTTCTTAGTAAAAGAACAAATGCCGATCAGTGGTGCATTTCATTTTACTGTCAATGTGGCAGATATAATAAGTGGAATCAATGATTTACTTTTCATTTTATTTGGCTATTTTTGATAGAACTGTGATAAATTTAACGTATTTTAAAATCACTTTCTTTTAGTCAGTCTTTTCATTGCTGTGACTGAAAGACACAAAGAGAACAATTTTAGAAGGAAAAGTATTTGAGGGCTCATGGTTTTGGAGGTCTTAGCCCATAAATGCTGGCTCCATTCTTCAGGGCTTGAGGTGAGGTGGACAACGGGGCAGAATGCAAAGCTTCAGGGAATGTCAACTCAGAGTTTTTTGTTAAAAAACTTTCCTGAACTTGCCACAGAGACAGAATTCCTAGGTCAGGTCAGGCAGGATTCAAAGGTAAAATTTCAGAAGCGATGGAAATGTAGGCATCCCAGACACAAAATTGGATCTCTTCCATTTTACATAGAGACACTTCTGGGGTTTGTGATTATGCTTCATATTGATTCTCTGATTTCAAGTCTGAACTTCAGAGAAATACAAACAGAAAATTTACAAGGCTTCAGAAAACACAGAGAGAAACTCAATTCCAGAAACAAAATATACAAAGACACTCCCCCAATGACCCACCTAAAGATTGTACCTCAATTATTAACTCTATATAATGTCCTCCCTCAACCCCTTGCTATTTCTGTCAAGTTGAAAACACAGTTTTATAAAGAAAATAACTGATGTTTAACTTGGCTAATTTTAGATATTTGAGTAACAGCATGTCTATATTTTACCCTTCCTTTGGGGGCGGTAAATGGGCATGAATGTTTATATTTTATTTGGAGATTATTTTGACTTTCATGAATTCGATTATTCTGATTTTGATCCCAAAAATAACTCTTAACAATTATTTAGATTGATAATTAAATTTTAATTTAATTATAAGGATATCCAAGAAATGAATCCAAGTCAATATTTTACAATGTAGTTAAAATATCTTATGTAAACTTCTACTCACATGTTCACTTAGGTAACAGTCATCTCGGTTCTACCCACAATTGGGAGGAAGTCTGGCTGTCCTTAGTATGCCTTGGCTTCTTACCCAGGCAACTGGGAGCCATCCTTCTTATTTTCTTCTTTTATCCGTTTCTGCTTAATCCTTCTGGTTAAACTCTCTCTGCCTGAACCCTGTGCTATTAATTGTCATTTAGGTTGTAACCTTGACAATTGATCCCCTTGTTTCATCAAAGATAAAGAATATAAAATTTGATTTATACTGAATATTTTCTTCTTTGTCTGTCCACAGTGGGCTTCTATAAGCAGTAACATATATGTGCTTCCTGCACTCATTTTCTTCCAGGAGTAGAGCTGGCATACCTAGACTCAGGTCAAACTTTCAGTAGTTTTGCTCTGCATTATTCAGTATGAGTTTAATGTGGACAGATAATATGATGATGGTAGAGTAAATGGCTCCTTGCTGATGGAATATGTCTGTTTCTGTACTAAAAAATAATATACGAAATATATCTTATTAAAAACATATGATAAAAAATTAAATAAAGTTCAGGTTTGTATTCTGAAAGGCCCAAATTTTCCTATGGTAGCAACACCAAAGATATAAAACCAAAAAATGCATATAAACTGCCAACATTTTTATATCAATAAAGTCCTATTAAAATTCTATACATGACAATAAATTATATGTCCAAAATTACTTTCAACTGATATTGACGTAATTTTCTACATAAGAAATATTACCATTGCATTCTGAAATGATGTATTTATGCATGAATGCTATAAATAACTTATTTTAAGCTATTCATTAGTTTTTTTCAACAAATAGTTATTTGAAACTTGCAGAATGCTGATTTTTTTTCAGATGCTGTATGTAAAAATTGTAGTCTCAGCTCTAAGAGAGTGGTAAATTTTAAAAAATGAAAAATGTAGAATAAATTACATGGTGAATATATTGCTGAAAACAGATACTAGACTTCTAAAATAAAAATAATTGAGGAACCAGGAACCATGCATGTTTATTTTATGTAGAGTGATTAAGAAAGGCTTTTCTTACAAGGTGATATATTTAAATTGATGGAAGCTGTGAAAGAAACTATGGATATTGTGGGAAAAGAGTTTTTGGCAGAGGAAATGGCACATTTAAATGCCTTGAGAATAATATATTTTTGGTGATTTCAGTGAACAGCCAAGTCAGTCACTGTGGTTGGAGTAGAGTGAGCAGGGAATCCTGAGATGAGAAAGAATTACAGGGTGAAAAATGTGAATAGAAAGCTCAAGTGGGGAGACGGATTATAAAAAGATCAGATACCCACTCTGAAGTCCAGCTTTCCACACAGACGTACCAATCTAAAATGATTTTATAGAAATATTGTGACTTTTTTAAAAACTGAAATTAGATTATAAGAGGATAGAAGATAGTGAGAGAATAAGTAGGAAGACTCTAACAATAATCTAAGATACATTGACAGTAATGAGGAGTGTTTGCTAATGAATTTAATGAGAAACATGAAACAGCAGAGGCAAAGGCAATTTCAAAATTTTGTGAACTACAAAGTTTTGCTCAGTGCTGAAGCCTCAAAAATTCATGTTAAAACCTTAATCCATAATCTGATGATACTTAGGGGTAGTGTTGTTGAGATGTCCTTAGGTAGATAACTCAGGAATGAAATCATTGCCCGCTTTAAAGAGATTCCAGAGGTCTGGAGCCACCCTGACCACCTGCCACATAGGCCCAGCAGCTTTCTGGAAGAAGGGATTGTCAATTCAAAGATTCAGAAAAAGCTATTCAAAAATGAGGAATCAAACTAGAAAAGGTTCACCTCCAACACACAACTCCTTTACCAAGTAGACCATGGACAAGGACCAAGATGAAAACCTAGAAAAAAATCATCAATGATCTAATTACTAAAAGGAACAATAAATTAAATGAGGATTTAATGATGGAATTAAGTGAGAAAACTCAAGAAATGAAAAACCCAATTATTAAAGAAATAGACATACTGGAAAAGAAAGTAACAGAGCTAAAATATTCAGCCAATCACATCAGAGGCATGATGGAAGAATTTAACAATAGACTAAGTTCTATAGAAAACAGAAACTTAGGTTTTGAAGAAAGAAACTCTAACAATAAGGATAGTCAGTAAGTTTGAGTGCATGAATGACAAAAAAAGGAAAAAAATGCTCACAGATCATGAGCAAAATTTTGAAAATGTCTAGGATGAAATCAGAAGAAACAATTTATAAATAATTGGGACACAAGAAGAAATTGAGATACAAGTGAATAGTGTTAAGAAAACTCTCAATGAAAGAGCTAAAGAGCTTTAAAAAAATTGAATGACCCCTTTCCAATCTCACTAAAAGAAGATAAAAGAAGAAACCATAACCCTGATGAATGGCATAAGTAACATTCTCAATGAAGTATTTAAAGACAACTTTTCCCACTTCAAAATAGGGAAATAGTCAGATATTCAGGAAGATTATAGGACACAGAGTGAGCCAAATGAAAAGAGAAGTTCACTGATACATATCATATTCAAAATATGTAACAGGGAAATAAAGTAAAGACTATTAAAGGCTACAAGGTAGAAACATGAAATCACATTCAGAGGCAAACCAATAAGGATCACCAAAAGGTCACAACTTTTCAGTTCAGACTCTAGAAGCAAGAAGACCTTGGAATGAAATCTTTCAATGTCTGAATGACCACAACCTGCAGCCGAGATTACTATGCTCAGCAAAACTCAGTTTCAAATTTGATGGGGAAATAAGAACATTTCACAATATGATGAAAATTGCATCACTCATGAACAGAAAACTATCATTACAAAGAATTCTCAAAGATAAACTCCAGATAGAAGAACAAATAAACATTCCTCAAAACCCACAAAAAGAGGAAATTCAACAAAACTACAAGCTATCAAAAGACAATGAAGTCAGCACAGAACTTACTAATAGAACATGATGATGATGAACAACAATCACACAACTATCCTAGCACCAAATGTAAACGATCTCAATACACCAATCAAAAGACACAGATTAGCAGATTGATTCAGAAATCATAATCCAACAATATGCTGCTTATAGGAGACACACCTTACAGCCAAAGACATCTACAGTATAAGGGAGAAGGGATGGAAAAAGAATTTACTATACAACTGGTAGAAAAAAATTAGGAACAACACCCTGCATATAGGAGCAGACAATGACTTTCTGAACAAGACTCTCAAAGTGAAAGAATTGAAGTCAAGAACAAATAAGTAGTGTGTTATTAAACTAAAAAACTTTCCACAGCCAAGGAATTGTTCAAAACTGTCAAGAGTGTACCTACAGAATGGGACAGAATTCTGGCATGTGTTTCCTGTGAAAGGGGACTAATATCCAAAATTTACAAAGAACTCTAATAACTTGATACCAAAAATACAAGCAATCCAATCAATAAATGGGCCATAGAGCAAGCCAATGAAGATGTGAAAAAGTTTTCTAAATCACTAATAATCAGAGAAATGCAAATCAAATCTACTTTAAGATTTCACCTCACTTCAGTCAGATTGGCATAGATGAAGAATATAAACAATAACAGATGCTGGAGGGGTTTTGGGAAAACAGGAACACAAGCACACTGTTTGGGGGGCTACAGACTGGTACAGCCACTCTAGAAAGCAGTGTGGAGATTCCTCAAAAAATTAGGGATGGATCCACCATATGGTCCAGCTGTCCCTCTTCTGGATATTTTCCCA
This sequence comes from Aplodontia rufa, assembly GCA_004027875.1. NCBI lineage: Eukaryota > Metazoa > Chordata > Mammalia > Rodentia > Aplodontiidae > Aplodontia > Aplodontia rufa. The sequence goes on along the minus strand of PVKS010032316.1, from coordinate 2,798 downwards.
GAAGAGTTAGAATCATATTACAGTGTCACAGCAAAATCAATATTCATAGAAGCTCAGATTTCATTAGCTAAATTATGGAATCAATCCAGATGCCCTCCACTGGATGAGTGGATCCAAAGGCTCTGGTATATATATTTTGTGGAGTTCTATTCTGCTGTTAGAAAAATATTGTGGCCTTTGAAAATAAATGGATGGCAATGGCAGAAATTAGTCAAACCCTGCACCCCAAGGGTCAAATATTTCCCCTCATTTGTGGAGGCTAGAGCAAAACCCAGTCTTGGTTGAAAGTTCAAGCTCATCCAATCAATTTGCCAAAGTTGAAGCAACACATAACCTAGGGGAACCATAGATATGCAGGGGAGGGACTGGGGAGAGAAGAGCAAGAGGGGGAGGAGAAGGAGGGATAATAGAGAGGGATCTAGGTGAGAATCAACAATATAGCTTACTCTTACTCCTCCAAGAGGCCAAACATGCTTGTGCAATTGTTTAATTCTGGAAAATTTGCACTCTATTTATATCTACTGTAGGGGAAAATGTAGAAGAGTCAAGAGTCTAGGGTTTGGTTGACATGGGGTGTTTCTGGTTTAGGATCAGGTCCATATCATATTTTTACTATCCATAATTTATGATCATACAACAAAACAACTCCTTAAAAAAAAGTTAAAAAAAAGAAAAAGGAAGAAGAGCGAGACACCAGGGAATTTCCTTCTGCCTTATAAAGACACAGTGAGAAGAGGACATACGTGAGTTAGGAAGTAGGACTTTACCAGACTCCACATTTGCTAGTGGCTTGATCTTGGACTTCCTAGCCTCCAACACTGAAACAAATAAATTGATTTGTTTATGAACCACCTAGTATTGAATAATGTATTATGGAAGCTCCAAGTCCCTAAGGCAAGGTTGTTGAACTTAGTGATTGGCAGAATTGATTTGTTATTTTTGTAATGAGCAGGACTAGATTTGAAAATAGTGAATTCTATTTTGCAAGTGATAACTTTGTGTGCCTAAGGCACCAAAACAGATACAAAGATTAAAAATAATCTGCATGTAAGTTGCTTTCTTTTTTGGAAAAAGTTACTTTTAACTTACAAACTGGCAACATTCCCTTCTTTTGAGTTATTATTCTTTGGTTGAAAGCAAGGAAATTACTTCCATAACAAAATCTAAAACATTGATAATAACTTCTGTATAGGCACTTGTTCCCTCTCCATCAACAATAGATAAACTACTCACCCTATTCTTATGCTCATCATTCTCCATCATAAAATTTATTTTACTTCAACTGAATTCTAATACATGTATCTTAATTATATATTTGGTATTTATCCTATAACAATATTTGTTTTACATACAAGAGTAATTTTGACTTATGGAAAATTTGTACCATGTATACTCCTCTGAGAATGATATTTTTCATTTAATGTCACAATTTTAATATTTATACATATTTTCCTGTTACTATCATTATTTTTACTAACATGAAACTCTAGTGAATATAACAGGATCTTTGTTCACTCTTTGGCTAAAAATTTGAATTATTTTTTGCAACTATAATTACCCATGAATATTTTTACATCAGCCTCTTAAAATTCATATGTCCAAATTGAATTACTGATATTCCCCAAATCTCCTTTTTACTGTTTAGTTTAATTGACAACCAACAAATTTGGCCACCTTGCCCATTTAAATGAAGTAATTCTAACTGGGGTTTTTTAATTCACCTTCACACTGTCAGTACTTAGTAACTATACTGGTTCCTTCACAAGGCCAAAACTCTCAATGTAGAAATTTCTTAGGGAAATGATGAGAGTTATCATAAGATTTTATTTCAGGAACACTAAGAAATAGAGGATAGACATATTCTTTCATCTTTGTGTTTTCTTTTTTCATTTATTTAATCTAGTTTTCACATAGCAACCTCAATGTGTGATTACAAATCAAAGCCATAGCATGATGGTACTATTTCAGAACCCTTACTTTAACTACTTCATTTCTCCTACATCATAACCAAAGCTTAAGTAAGATGGGCAACTTTCATCCAGTGACTTGTCTCCAAGAGCTATTCACCAGGCATAAAGTAAGTGTTCAGTAAATGTTTTCAAATAATGGAATTATTTAATAATATTTGTTATTTCTTTGAATGTCTATTTGGACTTTTAAAAATGATATATTTTCATTGGCTTGATCAATGTCCTCTGGTGAGAAGTCTCTATTTAGCTCTTTGGCCCACTTATCAATTGGGCTGTTGGTGTTTTTGTAGCTGACATTTCTGAGGATTTTATAGATTCTGGATATGAGACCCTTGCCTGAGGAATCATAGTCCATGATACTCTCCATTTCTGTAGGAAACCTCTTGACTCTTTTGATTGTTTCCTTGGCAGTACAAAAGCTTTTTGGCTTTATGACATCCCATTCACTGATTTTTGACTTTACTTCCTTCACTTTCGGAGACCTGTAGAGAAAGTCTTTGCCTACTCCTAAATTTGAAGTGTTGAACCAATTTTTTCTTCTATCAATTGCAATGTAGCTGGTTTGATACCAAGCTCCTTTATCCATTTTGATTTGATTCTTGTGCAAGAAGAAAGATATGGGTCTAATTTCAACTTTCTGCAGGTGGATGACCAATTTGTCCAGCACCATTTGTTGAAGTGGCTGTCACTTCTCCATGTAAAGTGCTCTAAATCTTTAGTAATTAGAGAAATGCAAATGAAAACCACATTAAGATATCACCTTACACCAGTCAGAATGGCAAAGATGAAGAAAATAAACAACAATAGATGCTGGAGGGGCTGTGGAGA
>PVKS010032315.1:0-22654 GCA_004027875.1 Aplodontia rufa | reverse complement strand
ACAATTAAGGGGGAATCATTATCAAACAATCAAGAACAAATGTATATTCACATAGCAAGCCAAGGCTGAGGCCGTTCATGGTTTCCCAGCTTAGATTCCCCATGGTTCTGAGTTTCCCCCAATTAAACCCCTGTGTTAAATGGACTTTTCATGGAAGTCAGAGGTTTCCCTCTGAGTTGATTCCCCCATACTCCCTCTATCCAGTCTCCTTGATATCCTTCATATTCCCTTCCTGCCTCTCTGCCTCCCTTCCTACATCTCCCAGCATCCTAGGCAAGGTTCCCCCGTTCATGTAAAAATTCATACATGTTGAGGTTATCAGCTTAGCCATCTATCACATTGTTTCTGGTTATATTCTAAATTCCACAAATGAGAGAAAACATTCAGGCTTTGAGTCTCTGAGATTGGGCTACTTCACTTAGCATAATTTTTTCCATCTCCATCCATTTGGCTGCAAAAGCCCTAATATTGTTTTCTCTAATAGCTGAGTAGTATTCCATTGTATATATGTATCAAAGTTTTTGAATCCACTCATTGAGTGAGGGGCATCTGCGTTGGTTCCATAATCTACTTATAGTAAATTGAGGTGCTATAAACATTGATGAAGCCACATCACTATAATATGCTGATTCTAACTCTTCTGAGGAAATACCCAGGAGTGGGATAGCTGGGTCATAAGGTGGTGCCAGCCCTAATTTTTGAGGAGTCTCCAAACTGCTTTCTAGAGTGGCTGAACCACTTTGCAGTCCCTCCAGCAATGTGACAGAGTTCCTCTTTTCCCACAGCCCCTCCAGCATCTGTCATTGTTCATGTTCTTCATTTTTGCCACTCTCACTGGAGTGAGGTGGAATCTCAGTGAAGTTTTGATTTGCATTTCTCTTATTGCTAATGATGTAGAACATTTTCTCATGTTTATGGGTTTTCTGGACTTCCTCCACTGAGAAATGCTCAAATCTTTATTATCTCCTTTCTTTCTTTGGATTTATTTTGCTCTTTTTAAGGAGGAAGTTTAGGTTGTTATCAATTTGGTTTTTTTTTTTTTTTTGATGTAGAGTTTTGCAGCTCCAATTTCTTTCTGAGTACTGCCTTACATGCATTCCATTAGTTTTAGTATATTCTGTTTTCATTTTTATTTATTTCAAAGTGTTTCCTTATATCTTCTTTGAAATATTGGTATTAGGAGTGTTGCTTAATTTCTACATATTCTTGAATTTCCCAGACTTCTTTCTGTTACTGGTTTTAACTTCATTTCATTTTAGTCTGAGAATGTATTTTCTGTGGCTTCAGTTTCTAAAAGTTTATTGACTGTTATTTTGTGACCTAGCGTATGATCTATTCTGAAGGAAGTTCCATGTGTACCTGTGAAGAATTTGTATCCATTGCTCTTGATGGGTTAGGTCTGCTTGATTTATACTGCTTTTTCACGTCTTCTGTTTTCTTGTTGATATTCTGCCCATTTGTTCTGTCCGTTATTGAAAGTGGTCTACTGAAATCTTCAACTTTTATTATTGAGTTACTTCTTTCCTTCTTTAATTCTGTCAGTTTTTAACTTTATGTATTTTGGGGCTCAGTTGTTAGGCGTATATACTTTTTTTTTTTTTTTTTTTAAAGAGAGAGGGACAGAGAAGAGAGAATCAATTATATTTAGTATTGACAAAAAAGTGGCAAGTGACATAACTGCTGAGCCACTGCTCCAGCCCCAGGTGCATATACATTTATAATTGTTAAATTTTCTTGAGGGATTGACCCTTTTGTCATTAGGAAATGTTCCTGTTTAAGAACATTTTTTAAGAGGAATCTATTTTTTCTGACATTATTATAGCTATTTCAGATCTTCTATGGTTGTTTGCATAGTATGCCTTTTTCTTTCCTTTTACTTATTTGTGTGTTTGAGTCTAAAGACAGCATATAACTGGATTTTATTTTTATTTTTATTTTTATTGTTTTTATTTTTTTTGGGTATGATCATATCACTGTTGTTTATTTCCGTAAGGTAACTTTTCTAGTTTCAATATTTTCCCCTCAAAATTAAATGGAAAAAAAATCATGAACTTTAAAACTGGATCACTTGGCCCTTTCTCTTCTTGTCTCTGCCCAATTCAAAATGCTTCCATCTCTTGATGGCCAGCAGTTCGGCTCCACACATTCAAGCCTTAGCCTAATCTTCTTTGTGGTTTTAGCCTTCTTGCGGAAAATTGGCTTTGTCTGCCCACCATAGCCACTCTGCTTGCGATCATAGTGCCTCTTTCCTTGGGCGTAAAGGGAATCTTTGCCCTTCTTATACTGGGTCACTTTGTGAGGCTGGTGTTTGCCACACGTTTTGTGGAAAGTCCTTTGGGTTTTAGGAACATTGACCATCTTTGCAGTAGAAGTGTCTACACGATGAAAACCAAGTCAAGGCAGTGGGTCTCGCCTTTCCTTTCTCACAAGGTCCTTCTCAGGGTTCTGAGCAATGGGAGCTCCTGTTGAAACCGCTACAGTCCAGGTCCTGACTTACCAGGAGATCTTGGGGCTGCGATCCTGGACTCCCCACACTCCCTAACAGGAAAGGGCTGGATTATATTTTTAAAAAGTATTCATTGTGGGGCTGGAGTGGTGGTAGGGCTGGAATGGTGGCTCAGCAGTATCCCACTTGCCTGGCATGTGTGAGGACCTGTGTTCAAACCCCAGCACCATGTACACAAATAAGTGTTAGAGCAACAAAAACCAGATGAAAAATTAAATACAGTTGATACCCTCCCTCCCTCTCTTTTTCTCTCTCTCCTTTCCTCCCTCCCTCTCTCTTTCTTTTTTTTAAAAAGGTATTCATTCTGCCACCTGTCTTTGGATTGGGGTGTTTTATTCATTTACATTTAACGCAGTTTCTGATAAGGTGGAATTTAAATTTGCCATCTTGTTTGTTTTTCTGTGTCTAATTTTTTCTTCTGTTTCTTCATTACTGCCTTTTTTATATTAAATGAATATTTTCTAGTGTGTCCTTTGAATTTTCTTACTGTTTATTTTTCTGTTTTTTTAAAAATATTATTTTGTTAGTGGTTGTCCTGGGAATTATAGTTACCATTTTATCATTAAAAACAAAACAAAACTGTTTGGGATAAATCTTAAATTAATTTCAAGAGTGTAAAAAACTTTGCTCCTGAAGTCTCTGTTCTCTACCCTACCATTATGCTATTATTGTCATGCAAATTGTATCTTTGTATATCAGCAGAGGTGAAGTTTTTGAGTTCTAGGTTGTGTGAAAATGCCCTTATCATACTGGAGTTAGTTTGCTTTATTATAATGTCTTTATTATACTGGAGTTAAGTTTAGCTTGGCATACAATTCTTGGTTGGAAATAATTTCTCATGAGGATTTTGAAGGTATTGCTACATTACATTTTAGCTTGAAAGTTGTTTTTGAGAGGCTCGATTCCACTTTGATTTCTGATTCCTTGCAAGTAAGTTTGTTTACCATCATCACTCCCTACCTCTGTAGGATGTTTTGAAATTTCGTGATGATATCAATGTTTTTTCCTTTGAGATGAAAATGTAGTGGGTTCTTTAGTTTAGGAAATTTCTTTTTATTATTGCTTTAATAATTTTCTTTCTGTTTTCTGTATTTTCTCATTATCTCTTTTTAGTTAGAATTTTGGTCTTCTAGATTGTTCCTCTTATTTTTCTCTTGTGTGCTTACATTCATTCTATACCTTTTTGTTTTATTTTCTGGGGAATTTCTTCAACCCACATTTTCTACATGTTTGTTTATATGTTTATTAGTTGTCTTTTGTTTTTAATTTCTAATATTCCTTTCTGGTTCTATTTGTTTATAGCCTTTTGCTTTTGTTTCTTGAATATACTGTCTTTCCTTTTTTTTTTTAAAGAGAGGAACAGTGAGGGAGAGAGAATCAATTTTTATTGAGTTTTTCACATGACTTTCATTGCTCTGACATTTAGTTGTGTGTGTGGTGCTGGGGTTTGAACCCGTGTAGTTGTACATGCCCAGCAAGCTCCATAACCATCCAGCCACCACTCCAGCCCCCTGTCTTTGCTTTTGAAGGTTATTTATTGAAGCATTTAGCTTCTTTCATTATTTGTTTACCTCTCATTTATTTATTTAGTTCATCTTTACTAAACAGTCTTTCGTATTCAGTGTTTCCCTCAAGTCTCTAATCCTTGCCTTTTTATTTATGTATTGAAAAGCAGATTGGAAGAAAGGTATTTGTGTGCATTTGTCATTAAACTCAACAAAACACCATCAAAGCCTGATGAGTTAACCACTGACACATAAGACATTTACTCACTATTATATCTTAAAAAATTTTGTTTTGGTTATTGAATGACCTCTGCCAAAGTCAAGATTCCAGTGAGGAAACATCCTATCTCCGGCTGTGAACTGTGTCTTAATGCTGATATTCTAGTATGGGATAGCTAGTCTATGGTGATCGTCATTTAATTCCTGATTGTTTTGCATTTCTAATCTCACATCTTTCATCTTTTGTGTTTGATACTTATAATTTATGAAATTTCCTGGTGCTCTTGGAGGTCATTTCAGAGCTCTTTTATTTCCCCAGGGATTTAGGTTCTAATTTCCTCCTCTTTTCTGAATCAGTTAACACACATTCATCTGCTTTCCAAAACCTATTGACCTATTCCACTACTGTATGTGTCCTTGGTGTTTTAGAGTTTTTATATTGTATTATTATTTTTATTGTGTTTTAAAGGTAATGGAAGGGGCTGGAGTGGTGGCTTGGTGGTTACGGCGCTTGTCCAGCATGCGCGAGTACAGGGGTTGGGCCCCAGCACCCATGTATGTGGCTGGGTGTCAGAGCAACGAAAGTTATGTGCAAAACTCAATGGAAATTGATTCTGTCTGTTTCTCTGTCTGTCTCACTGTCCTTCTCTCTTTAAAAAAAAAAAAAAAATAAAGGTAATGGAAGTAAATAGTTCTGTTCGTTTTGCCACGGTTAATTATGGTTAACTGGAAGTCTCGATGGCCTCAGTGATTACAGTTTTAAATTTAGGGAACATAGTTAAAATTTTGGACTGTTTTTATTTATTTATTTTTTTGAGAAAGAATCACTTTTATTTAGTTTTTCTTGTGGCTTTCGTTGTTATGACACTTCATTGGGTACGTGGCCCTGCGGTTTGAACCCATGTATTCACACATGCCAGGCAAGTGCCATAACCGCTGAGCCACCACTCTAGCCCCAACTGTCATTTTAAGAAGAGAGACACTGATGGATCTAGACCCTGGCCATTCAGAAAGGTGGTTTATTATCATGTGTTAAATCCAGATAAGGTGTAATGTTATACAGCCTAATACTGTTTTAGAGATATTGTGGGTAAGGGAAGGGAGGGATGCGGGTGGGAAATTGGGGGGGCACTCCTGGGGGTAAATCTAGTATCCAGAAACTATACACATTTTATATTATTTTGTTAAAATTTGTATGGTTGTTCAAAAATAAAAATAAAATAAAATAAAAAAAAAGAAGAAGAGAGACACAGAAAGGAGATCCTGCTCTGAAGATAGACTCGGGACAAGAAAACCTTGCAAAGATGAAGCCAGGTTGGAGGAATGCAGCGGCAGGCGGAAGAATGCCTGGACTATGTTTTATTAATAGTGGTTAACTTGTCAGGCTTTGGTTAACTTGTTCTGTTGAGTTTAATTCCTCCCCCTAACATGTGCCAGTGTTGGTAAAGACTTCTCCATGGACTTCTGTGTTCCTGCACATTTTGCTGTGTATGTTGAGAATCCATGGTCCTAACTACTTTTTACTTAGGCCATTTCTTAGGTGTTTTTTAGTAAGCACCTTTGAAAGAGGAGGTAGTGTCTTCCTTTGTCGTATAGAGGAGGTACTGCTTTCTTTATAAAAGCAATTGGTTGCTAGTGTTCCTTAGCTGTAATGCAGACTTACTGTACAGGGTTTAGACTACTAAAGTTCTTTGTCTGATGCAGGAGTCTTAGTTATGTCAGCATCCTGTAAGTACAGAGGCTAGCTTATTGGCTAGGAAATAGAATGTCTTATTTCTTCTCCTGTTGCTTTAAGAGATTAACTGAGATTGGGTAATTAACAAAATAGGTTTATTTAGCTCATAGTTTTTTTTTTTTTTTTTTTTTTTGAGAGAGGGACAGAGAGAAAGAGAATCAATTTTATTTAGTTTTTCATGTGGCCTTCATTGCTCTGACATTTCATTGTGTACGCCGTGCTGGGGTTCGAACCTGTGTCCTCACACATGAGAGGCAAGTGTGGTAACAGCTGAGCCACTGCTTTAGCCCCCAGTTTCTTTATCTTTAAGATGGGGTAATAACAATCCCCACTTCAAAGCTATTTGAGGTTTAAATATGTATAGAATACTTAATACTCTGCCTGGCACGTGTATTAACTGGTGCTTTTTCGGCGGAGACAGAAGCAGCAAATGTCTTTATGTTGAAGAAGTTTAGAGTCAGTTAAGATTGGTATATTTTATAGCAATAAAAAAAATTTGGGATCTTTTTATTTGGGAAAATGGAATTTATGAGGAATACATGCTTGGTTTTAATAAGTATGTTGGTAGTATCATGCTTTTTAATATTACTCTAGTTGCTTCTTGTCTGTTTGCTATAATTATTTTATTTACTTATGTATTTATATCCTGTTTCACTCTAAAGTTCATTTGAAGTATATTATAATAAACATACACATTAAAATAAGGCGAGAAATATGGATACAATTGAAAGGTTGGCTGAATGGAAAATTAGTATCCATAGTTGTACATCCTAGGCAGCCTAGGCAGTTTCATATAGAGAAACACATGTTGTGTGACTGTATTTTCCCCACCCGTAGTTCAGTGGTTCTCAGTGAGGGTATAGGGTGGGGAAGTATTCCTCCTAGTGGGTCCATGAGAATGTGGGTAGAGATGTGTTCATTGTGGAAAACAGTATGCCTTATACTTTTAAAATCTAAAATGTAGAATGTAAATTTTTTAAAGAGAGAGAATGAATCAATTTTTTATTTATTTTTTCATTTGCCTTTGTTTCTCCAATACATTGTTGTGTATGTGGTGCGGTTTTGAACCCCGGTCCTTGCGCATGCCAGGTGAGTGCTCCTACCACTGAGCCACTGCTCCAGGCCCTAGAATGTAAATTTTGATGAAGTGTTTGTGACTGGTAGGGATTCATAGAAGTCAGAATGAGAGATTATGGCAGAAGGCCTGGCAGAAAAGTCATTCCTGTGGAAGACCGCAGTCCTTTCTCTTTTTCCTTTTCCTTTTTTTTTTTTTTTCATTTTTCTTTTTCCTTTTTCTTTGGGGTACTCTCTTCCATGGCGTCTGGTATTAGTATTTAAAGCACTTGAATTTGGGTACTATTAATTAGCTTTGCTGCAAGTGTCTGTAAGAACTCTCCCCACTTCATTTTAGTCTTTCCTAACTGCCATTTCATTAAGAGGAACATGCATATTTTCTTCCACTTGTTTAGAATATTTGGTTTGAGTTTGAAAACTAGTATACCAAAACAGGTATTAGTGATGCATTTAGACTCAAAGCAAAGGTTGGGGAAGTTATTAGCATTTGTCACGTGAGATGGTCTCTGAGATTACCTGCTGCCTACATCCAGGCAGAAGGAAAAGGTGGGGGTTGGATAGCCGTGGGGCAATCTTGTTTCCATGTCCCAGATGCTGGATTACTGGCACACATGTTTTAGAGTTTACCTGGAGTTACAGTGCTGGTATAATGTTTGAGTACATTTCCTTGTCTTTTCAGTTTCCTTAATGCTGTAATGATTTTTATGTTGATCTTCTTATGTAAAATAAATAGTTTTATATTAGGAGGAGTTGCAACTCCTAGTTATTATATTATAACTCTTAGTTATTATAAATAACTAAGTTGCATCATGTTTGCTTTGATGCAAAAATATATGCAGAAAAAGAATCCTCAATTCCTTTGCATAGAATTTACTCTTAAATTTTGTTTTTGTTCACATTTCCATGGCATCTATGCTTTTACTGGACAAAAATTTGCAAAAGATAAATGTAGCTAGTTATCAAATCTGGAATTGGGTTCTAGTATAGACTCGGGATGTACATCCATACTTTAGCTTTTTTAGTCTACACTTGAATTTCTAGTAGATAGTAGATTTTTAATCTTTATGACATGACAGAAAAATGTACAAAAAAGAAAAACTAATATTTTTCATTCTTTGGCTTTTTTGTAAATAACTTCGATTTTAAATATGAAATTTCTATGAAGGATTAGAAATGACTTAGTATTGCCATGTATGGAGAGTTTTGAATTTCTTATTGCTGAGTTGATTGAGTTGCAACACAGATGAGTTGATACGGTTAAACAGATTCTATTAAGCCTTCTTCAGTTGGTCAGTTAGGGAAAGGTCAGCAGGCTTTGATAGCTGTCAGCCATGAAGATTAAGAGTTTCTGTGCTGTTGTTGTCCAGAGTCTGATGGCAAATTATAATTTACTTGGATGCTTTTTAAAACTTCCTTAGGACATTCAAAACTCTTTTTCTAATTTGAAATACCAGTGGATCTAATGGCAGAATACTTTTCATTAGAGTAGTACAGAATGGCAGGAATAGTAAAGATAAGGAGAATATTCTGTGTCTCCCAAATGGAAACAGCATTGCATATTAGAAAGAATTAGCATCATGCCATTACCTTTATGTTCAAGAAAGTGAATTTTTGAGTAAAGGCAAGTAAGGTTGGCAACCTCATTGCCTTGCTCACTGCAAACAAGTTCATGTAAAACAGTTTTTCTTATCCTGAACCCAGGATTTAACATTTCTTATCCTTTATAGTTTGAAACCTTAATTTCTTCTATCCTGGAAAATATTTCATGTCATTCTTGGTTGATAACTTATTTTCAATGAACATGAATTAAAGTTTAATTTGTCATTTGTTACTGAAAATGTTAATTGTGAATTTATTAGGAACTTTTATTAGACATTTTTTTCCAGTTAACATTGGAACATTGATTTAATTTTTGCAATTGTCGAATCTTAAAGTGGTTTTGGTATTCACTTGTTAATCATTTCTTAGATATTTGCAAATTGGCCTTGAGACAGTAATGGTTTTCTGACCATTTTGGCCCTTATTATATTGTTTTCATTGTTAATTGATGTATTTTGGATTGTTGTAGTTCGTTTGGAATGTGTGTTTATCATTGTGGTCTATTGCATTTTTGTTGCTTGAATGTGCAAATGCCATTCACCTGAAATACACAACTCTTTATAACTACCATTGGGGTCTTGAGTTATTATAAGCCTATTAATAAGTTGCCAAGTGATTTTAATGTGATGCTTGCAAATTGGAGAGATATGTTTATCTTTATATCTTTTGATCCACTGAATTTTAGTCAATAAGGGATCTGGTAATATATCTGAGATAGGACGTACAGATGAAAGAGTAGAGCAGGCTAAAGAATGTGTGTGTTTGATAAGTCTAGATGCTCTTCACAGGTCTGTCAAGCTACTGGCTTGAGGTATAGAGATGGAGAATGGTGAAGAGTTATATAGGATATTAAGACACACTTTCAGTATTTATAGAAAGTTCAAGTTCAGACATGAAAGGAACTGAAGGGTTAATAATCAGATGAAGGATGTTAAAGGAAAAAAGTTATTTATGACATTTGTCAAATATAGTAGGGAAATAGTAGGTAAGACTTTATTTAAAGGGGGACTACTATAGTAGCTTTTTTTTTTAAAGAGAGAGAGACAGTGTGTGAGAGAGGGGGAATCAGTTTTTTAATTTAGTTTTTCATGTGGCTTTTGTTGCTCCAATACTTCATTGTATATGTGGTGCTGGGGTTTAAACTTGCTTACTTGCACATGCTGGGCAAGTGCCGTAACCACTGAGCCACCACTCCAGCCCTATAGTAGCATTTTGAAGTAGGGGAGAGAAACGAGCTCAACGCTGAATACCATAGGAAGAGCAGAGATTTACAGCAAAGGAGCTGGGTGGTAGGTGGTATAAGTAGATGGGAAATTATGAAGAGATAGGGTAACTCTTTGCTAATCTGACTTTGGGTTTTTTGCTTAAGGTGGACAAAGGTGATAAGATATTAAGGATGATCAGAGCAAGGGTGAAGGATTTTTCCTAAAATAGCTGTGTGGGATTCTTGATAAAACTGAATAAACAGGTCCCAGTCAAAGAGAGAATTCATGAGCCTGACTAGAGTTAGGTCAAGGAGAGGATCCTTGTCAAAGATCAAACTAATCTTCTGAATGGGGAAGTAAATTGTTTTATGTTCCAAGGCTGTGTAGTAAGTTAGTTTGACAGTTCCAAACATGGTACACTGAACAAATTAATTTTAAATTAATTTTTAGAGAAAATAGTAGAAACATTGCAAAGATTTGTCTGTTTTATGAACAGTAGATCCCTTTAAGATGAGTGCAGTAACATGGAATTCTTATCCTTTCTTTGGGCTAAGTATTAGATGATAGATAAATATGTTATATATGAATGATCTTTTTCGTTGAGCTGGTTTTAAGGGACTATATTGGGTAGCAAATTTCACCATGTTCTGTAACTAAGTAGAAAAATTTATGAATTAGACAGCCCTTTATGCATTTCTGTTACAGTTGCATAGCTTTGACTTCTTTCCAGATGATTAAGTGAAGATATTCAAAGTCTTCCTTTTTCTAAGTCTACTCTACAAACAATACTTTTGTCCTTTTAGAGGTTTTTGACATCAAAAATTATGGAAGCCAATCTTGTATTATTTTATGTATATTTATTGGGTAGCTAGAGTTAAAATATTGTTAAATTTTATATTTGGAGAATAGGAAAATCTTTGTTGAATTTTTAGTTAATTGAGGCTGAACTATGCTTATAGTTGTAAAAAACCACGAGAGACCGTGAGAGGTGCTCTAGATCACTTCTAGATAATGCTGAAGAATTGAGGTGAGAAGAATTGAGGTGGCATTCAAGGCAAGACCACACTGGAGTCCCAGTGACACTCTGTGAAGCATTTTATTCCCTGTGTTAGTTTACAATTCAGCCAGCAAAAATGCATCTAAGAGGGCTGGAGTGGTGGCTCAGTGGTTACTGTGCTTGCCTTGCATGCGCAAGTATACGAGTTTGAACCCCAGCACCACGTACACAGTGAAGTCTCAGAGCAACGAAGGCCACATGAAAAATTCAATAAAATTGTTTAAAAAAACACATCTAAGAAAATATTTGTAATGAGTACTTTGTTTATAATATCCAGCTTATGTATGCTGTTATCTTTCTACTCCAGATGTCCTGCATCTCTACCGCTGACGTTCTGCATCCTTCACCTGAACACGAACTCCTAGCTTATATAACGTTATCTTCGCATGGGCCTTAGACCACAGGCTTTCCTATTATCGTCTGATATCTCAGGTGTCCCTGAGTAGTTTTGTCTCATGACCTTAAATTCAGCACTACATGTTGAACTTTAAATGAACTTGTTCCTATTCTCCCCCCATTCTATCCCACAGCAGATGGTCTTTAGTGGCAATATTTTCGAGTTCACAGAATTTGGATTTTTCTTATTCAGTGACAAAATTAGATTCTGCTCATTATAAGATAGTGTAAACCTAGAGATATTATGAGTAAGAGTGAAACTTCAAACTGAATTACCCTTGAAGGCTAATATTAACATGCACAAATTTTCACAATAACTTGTGAAAAGTCATTTCTCTTTTTTGAAGTTTTCATATGTCTTAGAAATATAGAATATCTTATAATCTGATTATTTGGTGACTATACCTATGAAAAATATATAAATTAGCTAAAGTTTCTCATATAGAGAGTTATGTCCCAAATGTCTTTCTATGTTCTGTGTATATACACATATATATTTAGATCCTATAAGGATGAAGTTAATTTTACTGTATGTCATCTATAGTATTAAATATTCTGTGTAATTAAATATTAATGTTGTGAAGTATTGCTCATGTTTTCTGAAAATATCCTGAAAAAAAATTCTGAGCTTTTGTATGCATACATTATTTTTTCATTCCATAATCTTCCAAACTTTTTCTTCTTGTTCCTAGGTTCACTGAAAATTTAATCATTTTTGGCTGAAGTCCTATATTGTGGACTAGTTTAAAGTCTAGGTCAGACTGCCGTAACCTTGGTCTTTTTGGGTGAGACTGAGCATGAGAATCAGGCATGTGGAGAGCTAATAGAGTTTTTTTTTTTTTTTTTTTTTTTTTTTTTTAAGAGAGGGACAGTGAGAGAGAGAGAGAGATAGAGAGGAAGAAAGAGAGAAACAATTTTTATTTAGTTTTACTTGTGGCTTTCCTTGCTTGAGACTTCGTTGTGTACGTGGTGCTGGGGTTTGAACTCACAAACTCTTGCGTGCTGGGCAAGTGCCATAACCTCTGAGCCCCCCGCTAATAGAGTTGTACAAAATAATAATTTCTTGTTCTTATTCACTGAATAACTAAATCTGAGTTATAATTGTAGTAACCATAGATATCCTCTTAGCCCAGGCCCTATGTACGTGTGTACATATCCATTCTGCTACTCCCTACCCTTTAGAAAGCATAAAAGAAACAGGAACTTTCTTGAAAGATTTATATTTATTTATTTAAGAGAGAGGGACAGAGAGAGACAGAATATCGATTTTATTTAGTTTTTCATTTGGCCTCAGTTGCTCCAACACTTCGTTGTGTACATGGTGCTAGGGTTTGAACTCACGTCCTTGCGCTTGCCAGGCAAGCACCTTAACCATTGAGCTACTGCTCCAGCCCCATTTATTTATTTTTTTAAAGAGAGAGGGACAGTGAGAGAGAGAGAGAGAAAGAAAAAGAATCAATTGTATTCAGTTTTTCATATGGCTTTGGTTACTCCAAGACCTTGTTGTGTACGTGGTGCTGGGTTTGAACTTGTGTACTTGTGCTTACCGGCAAAGTGCCATAACCACTGAGCTACCACTCCAGCCCCATTTTTTTAAAAAAATTATTTTCCATCTAATTTTCTTCTTTTGTCTATTTGTATACGTGGTGCTGGGGATCGCACCTAGGACCTTGCACGTGCCAGGCAAGTGCTCTACTACTGAGCCACCTCTCCAGACCCTCTCCTTTTATATTTTACCTGCTACTGGTTACTAATCTCCATTGCTTTCAGGATATTTGCGTCATCCTTCAGCTACTGATATCTGCTTTCTTTGTCTCCTGTTCATCTCTGGTCAGAATGTCCTTTCTCCATTCCAGTGTTCTGTGAAGCTCTTGGGCAAGAAAATTCTCGGTAATCGCTATTAAAGCTGAATGACCACATATATTTCAGCTCCCTTTTAGTTGATCCAAGGATTGAAGCTGCTGTATGAATATCAGAAAACCCAGCAGATTGTCCTCAAACTTACATGAGGTCCTTGTTTCCTAGTGAATGATGATGATGATTATTTTTAAAGAAAGAGGGGATGGTGAGAGAGACAGAGAAAAGCAATTTTTTTTTTAGTTTTTCTTGTGACTTTCATTCTTTAGACACTGTGTTGTGTTTGTGGTGCTGGGGTTTGAACTCACATACACATGCATGCCAGGCAAGTGCCGTAACTGCCGAGCCACTGCTCCAGCCCCAGAGCTGGAGCTATTTATTGATGACTGAATAAAGAGTGGACTTATTAAGTCTGGATTTACCCAGTGATGTAAAGAAGTTAATCACTAATACCTAACTTTTTCTTCTTTTAAAGAGTACACACACACACACACACACACACGTGTACATACGTAAACATATATATATATTTATTTATAAGAGAGAGAGAGAACTATTCATCTGTTTTTTGTTTCTCAGACACTTAGTTGTGTATGTGGTGCTGGGATTGGAATCTGGGTCCTTGTGCATGACAGGCAGGTGCTCCAATCGCTGAGCCACTGCTCTAGCTCCAGTAGCTAACTTTTGATATGTGTTTACTGAGTGCAAAGTAATTTGCTAAATGCTTTATATAGATTATGTATTTAATCCTTGCAGTAGATCCATGAGGAAACTGAAGATCAGAGAGGTTAAGTAACTTCCCCCTAGACTTCTAGATATTTTGATATGTACAAATTACAAAGTATGTTACTAAATATACGAACAAATTTCTTTACAGCTAGTACTTAACTAACACTGAAATGAAGTGAGATAAATGCTGACTTTTAAGGTGACAGGGCTCATCAAAAGGAATATACAAACACAGGTGTGAGTTTAGACATTTACATTAATGTAGGAAATTAAAGCATTAACTGTAATTTTACTAAGGTGTTTTAACTGACAGTTCTTGGCAGAGCTGAAAACTAAATATATTAAATATACCATACATAGTTTTTCTAATATGATATGTGTGCCATCTCTAGGGTAAGCATAGTCATACAACTTAGTTGTTGAGGGGTTTGTTATCTAGCCCACAACTTTTCTATACTCTTAGTTTTTCTTCTCTGATCCTGTTTACCCCTTTAAAAACATTTTGGGATCATATTGTATGTCTTAATTCATAATCAACAACTGATGCATGTCAAAGATCAGTGTAAACCAAAATTTCAGGCAGTAAATTCTGTGCTTGAGGTAAAAACAATTTAATTTACTCATTCAGGAAAATAAAACTTGTGGACTTGAGTAGGTTTTCTTTTTAATGCATAGGAAAGAGATGTCATCAAGGGAGTGCTGCTGATTGTTTCAGACTGAGTCATTTGGGAGAATGGTTTAATCCAGTGGTTCTGGACTATAGGGAGTATAATATTCTAGACATCTGTGGTGTTTTTGATGGTGGTAATGATGATTGGCAGGTATTACAGGCATTTAGGAGACAGGAGATGGGGGTGCTAAGAGTGCCTACAATTCAGTGGATAGTTCTGTACAGCAATGCCTGTTCTCATGTCCTTGTTCAGTTTTCATATTCATGTGGTCAAGTAAAATCTCTTAAGTCCAAACTGTTCATAGGAGTCTGAATCTGGAATCAAACATTGTTTTATAAATCCATGTAAACTGTTCTTTTCCTCAAATTTTTTTGTTATATCTTGATTGTTCTTTGAATTAAAATATGCTATGAACTAATGGAAGATAATGCTTTGTTTTGTTCTGAATGTTTCTGTGAGTTATTTGCCATTTTTTGGGAAAAAGGGCACCGGCACTCGTACTTTACTGGTTGGTACTGGTTGGTGGCTTCTACTAATGGATACAGTATTGTACTACTTGACTTACCTCCTCTAGTACTTCTATTTACTTTGCTTTTATTTTTCTTTTATATTTAATTATGGAATTCTATTGATTTAAAAATTATATGTAAGTAAATATCTCTGAATTTTATTTTGGGATAGTAAAGTAAGTATTGTAATATTTTAAATACTAAAATACTAAAAGATAGCATTGGGTCTGATAGCCTTGTGAGCCACTAAGTTCTTCCAAGCTTCGTAGATCCCCAAAATGTGATTATTAGGTTCTTACTTGTAGCATTATAAGCACTGACCATGGCATATTTCTTTTTTTCCTTTTGGAAGATTTAACATAGTTTTGACTTATAGTTCTACTTTTCTTTTTGAGATTTTTCCCCTCTTTAAAAAGAAAATTATATCATTTACTGAATAATACTGAAGTAGCTGTCATCCCAGGCACATTGTTTTTGTATAACTAAAGTTATGTCTGATTGTTTTCCTATTTCTTATGAAAAATAATCTTAAATTCATCCCTCAATACCACATACTTTCATTACTCATAAGAACGTGTGAACATAGCATATGAAGGAGAGTGCCAAAAGCAGCATGATGATAATACTTCTTTGTAGTCTCCTTCATAAACAGAGTTCAAAACTCTTCATCTGTTGTGTTTGCATTGTCCCAGAATCCCAGTGGAATGGGGCGAGCTGACTTCTCAGCTGGGAAAGATTGAGGCTGATAGTCTACAGAGCCTATGGAGGGACACTTTCATTTCTTTCTGTTCCCTTTGGAGGTGTCTTCCTAGAGCATGAAATGAAGATGCCTTTTGGGATTGTGCCATTCACACAGTGAGATTTCTAGTCTTTGGATCACTTTTGTATAGATTCCTAAAAAGCGTCCACTTATGATTATGATTTAAAATGGCCAATCTTGAAGAAAAGAATTTCAAAATCAGTTTTATTTATTTCCATTTTAATTGATGATGATTATAATGATAGTGTAATATAGAACTTTAAACATTTAAACCGTTGAAAAAACTTTGCCTTTAGATTCTCGGGGACTTTTGAGATTTAATTTTTAAGTCTATAGGCCCTGAAGATTAAAGCTGAGGGAGGTCTAGGAATGGTTTGGGATCGGGTGGGGTTAGGGTGATCTCTTTCTCTTGCTTCTTTGAGAATGCTAATTGGATGCCAGGATCAGCTGGTGATGGAGTAGCCCTCCTTTCTTTTCTTTGTCCAGCAATAGCAGAGCCTGTTCTTCCTAGGTACAGTGTAGTTCTTGCTCCTTTTGAACACAGACATAGTTCCATCATCTCCTCTTTTTCCTAACTGTAGTATGACCCCTGCTTTTTGGGAGGTCTCCTAGTTGTTATATACTTTATTTAACATTATTTTCATGATATCGTCACCTTTTTTATTTGAAGAAACACATTCATGTGTTTTTCAGTTAGTCTTAGTTGTGGTTTGTTGGGGATTCCCCCAACATGAGGTCCAGCTGGCTTTTAAAACAATTGGTGGTAAACAACTCTGACCCAGCTGGCTTGTATCTTCCTTAGTGACGTAATGCCTGACCGCATGACTAAGCTATTTGGTCATTTGTACAATTGGATAAATGTGTTTGCACTGTACCCCTATTGGCTGTTGTAACGGATAAATAGAGTAGCGACTAGTCAGGTAGAGTAAGCGAGGAAGGAAGGAAGGAAGGAAGGAAGGAAGCAAGCAAGCAAGCAAGCAAGCAAGGAAGCCAGCCAGCCAGCCAGCCAGCCAGCCAGCCAGCCAGCCAGCAAGCAGCAGCAGCAGCAGCAGCAGCAGCAGCAGCAGCCCTGTCCTGAAAGAGGAAGCAACCCTATCCTGAAGCAGTCAGAGAAGAAGAAGCAAGCAGCAGTCAGGAGGAAAGCAGAGAGACGACCGCAAGCTGCCTGAGAGACCACCGCCTGCTGCCTGAGAGAGTCAGAGAGGCAGAAGCAGCAGAGACAGCGGAGAGATCAGCAGCGGTAGGAGATGCAGGCAGTAAGAATCTCGGCTGCAGAAATAAGGACTCTGGTATGGCAATAGAAACAAGGACTCTAAACGTTAACAGCCTTGACTCAAAGAGAGGGAAGGCGGGAAGCGCCTGGAGGCCTTTAGCCGCGATAAAGGGAGAAATAAAGTGCTTGGAGAACTTAAGAGCAAATGGGTCTAGTTTAATGCTTTGTCCAGGGTCCCTGCCGGCTGGGACCGTACAGTGGTTTTACATTTTTATGATAAGTTTGTCATTAAATTATGGAAAAGAATAGGGGATGAGGTTATTTAGATAGGAGAAGGGCAGGAGGGAATTGTTGAGCTTTTGAGTAAAGTGATATGTTGTAATTTACCATGATGAAAATAACTACAGCAGTTGAGTGAATAAGGAAATGGAGAGTTGAGACCTAAGTTGAGATTTAAGATTGCAAAGTTAGCAAAATTTTGACAAGACATTGTTCTCTTAGGAGGATATTGCCAGTGTCTGTATTAATGTGAAGAATTATTTCTTGAGTGTATGGCTGGGTAAAAGACTAGGGGAAAGGAAAGAAGTGGGAAGATATGGCAGACATGGAAGTAGTTTGAAAATTTGATGGCAAATGAGATGTGATGTGCGGATGACTTCAAGTTCTCTGTTCTAGAAGACAAGAGTTGTATAATGTTAGTGATGAAAGGGAATATAAAAATAGAAGTATGTGTTTGGAATAGGTTTATACATTTGGTTGGGAAAATAGTACTTCTGAGTGCTGGGGGGACATAAAAGGTAGGCAGTGGATAATCCAAAATGTTAGGAGGTTATGTTTTGAAATATATAATCCAGATGCTACATAAATAGTATTTGGAACTGTTGAAGATTGCTAAGGGAGAGTGTGAGTGAGAAGATCCGGGAAAAATTAATTTCCTAGTGGGTTTCTTATGCCCTTTGATAAGTTACCTATCTTTTCAATGCTTTGTTTCTTTGTACTACCAAATGGGGAAAATCATAATCTTACCCTCATAGTAAAATTGATATTTTATTGTGAAATTGAGTGAAATCATCTCTGTAAATTGTGTATAGTGCTTGGCAGACACGTAGCAAATGCTTACAAAGTTTAGCTATCTTATTTATTAAGCTTTTTGGTTATGCATATGACAACTGAACTGGTTCTAATACTTCTAGAAGTTGCATAGAATATTTAAAACTAAACAAGTAATCTTATTAGCAGTGATGTTTTTATTTCTCAAATTATAACATTTTGACTTGTTAAGATCTGGCCAGTAATAACCTCGTAACTAATTTTTTGGAGAACTATATAATTTACTTTTAGGTATTTTTATATAAAGCTCTCACTTTTCTTGACATTTAATACCTCTTGATAGAGACTTTGGTATCGTAGTTCACCTTTACTTTTCTGCTCTGTTTCATATGTAATTCCTTTATCTTTTGAAATTCAAAGATAAACTCAGAATATATGATTTTTTTAAATTAGGTTGAGAGTAGGGTAAATGAGCAGTGACAACACTTGAAACTGAATCTAGTATGACAGATTTTTTTTCCAATGCGAATGAGCTGCAAGGAACCCCTTTGTATTTGGCATCAGTTTCTTTTCTCTGTTCCTGGATTATTATGCTCTAGAAGTGTCATTTGGGGGAGCCAAAGTACTGTATTTCAACTTCCAGTAGTCCATTCAATATAGAAAGGAAAAAAGTTCCTGCTCTGCCGTGTTTGCATGTTTCTTCCTTTTGCTTTAATAAATGGGTACTGGGATTTGTTAAAAAGTAAATGAATACAAATAAATGCTAATAAGCACAGATATACTTAGAATTTAAACCTTTTTACATTTATATTTTAGTTGTCCTATTGATATTTTAAGAGTTAAGAGCAAATGAGTATTTTCATTTGAATATGTGTCATGTCACTTCAGAGCTCTAGTAGCTGCAGCTTAGATCCAGACCCACATTGAAATGGCTAAAAAGAAAGCAGCCTTTAGATTGTTCAATGAAACTACTAATATTTTCTGGGTGTCTGTAGATGCAAAGCACTGTAAATTATATTAAAAATATTGCCACTTGACTAAGTTCTTAAGGAAACATTTTTGGATCTGTTTGGTTCATTAGTATAATCAGAACTATTATTTGGGCTCAGTAAATACAGGTTGCTAAGGGATGTAATAGGATCTACCTACAAATAGATTGGTATTTGGATTCAAAAGGATAGCATTCTTATTCTATCTGTCGTGGTTTTCATTTAGTTTGTTGTATATTTTTTAAAATGGATTAGAATTCATTTTCTTATTCCTTTTTACTATAACTTCGGCATGATTATTTTTCTTTTCTTTTTACCCTTTCCTTTGCAACAGAGGTGTGCATGTTTATGCACACACATAAAAGGAGATCATAATTTATATAGTATTTATAACAGGATAGAAACATGATTTATTTGAAGTTTTTAGTAGGTTGCTATCTATACTCATGAGAAAAGTATAATTTTGAATTTTGCAGCCTCTCTCTTTTTTAAAGAGGTTGGATTCTAGAACAGAGGGGTTATTTCTAAGACCATATCTTTATCAGAAAATGGGGTTTCATATTTATTAGAAACGGTGAAAGAGAAAGGGGACGTGGAGGGAGAAGGAGGCTGACTTGTTATAACTATCCCTTAAAGTTTTTGCTATTTATTATCTGAGTTTTGTTTATCCAATTCCAGCGTTGCTTACTTTCAGTTTTTTAGTGAATTTTGGGTGGGCTAAGAGGAAATACTTTTAAAAAGTCATCATCATTCTGTGTGAGAGAGAAAGTAATCAGTTGGCTTAGCATGTTGTAATGGCCGCTTTACTACTTTCCTGTCCTCTGCTTTTCCTCTTGGTCTAATAAGGAGAATTGACAGGCTGCTTACCTTCTGTGAGTGCTTTTCCTTAAAGCTGCATGATTGAAAGCCTGGTGAAGATAACCCTGGCTTCTACAGCACCAAGTGGCAGAAGTAGAAAGAAGCTCTTCATCCTTCCATCTCTCCCTTTCCCCCTTCATTCTTTTCCTTTTCTTCAAAAATACTATTTGATTCTAGTGTGGGTAAAGTTGACCTCTGGGGAGTTAATAAAAACGGAAATAAAATATTTTTCTTCTGAGTTTTGCATTTAATTTTCTTTAAATGACATAATTAGCCTAAATGTTGCTAAATGCTAGGTTTGAGCAAATGAAGTTCAGCTGAATTTGTATTTCTTTATTTTTAACAGTATATGTGGTAAAATTAGATAATTAATAAAGGTTTAAAGGATTCAAACTGACAAATTCACCCTGTATGACCTTCTTAAACCTAAGAAGCATAATTTGCCTAAATTATGCAAAATGCTAATTAAAAGGTTTAATTTGCTAATCATCTCAGTTTGATTAGAGGCAGATGCTGATTATCTGCACAAATCTAAATGGACCTTTCATAGATGGCTTTCATTATTTAAAATCAACTTGTCAAACTAATTAAGACATAAATTTAAGAAATAACAAATACCAGTTTTTATGTATACTTTCAGTGTGATGTAGGTCAGGGTAAATCACAAATGCCATGTACCAAAGATTTGTATACAGTGTCATCATGAATTTCAGTAGTCCTAAAGTTTAAGGGTTGAATGTTGTTTGGATTTTTTTTTTTAATGTATACTAAGCTCATTAGATTCTATAGTTATACCTTGTTAGTTCTGTTGGTCTTTGATTTTTTTTCCTGGCTGATTTTTCTTCTTTCTGTGAGTCAAGACAGTACAAGGGAGCAGAGATTTGTGCATGAATATTCAAGCCATGCATAGAAACAGGCAGAATACATTGGACAGGTATGCCAAGTTTTCCTTACGGGTGATTAAATGTTCCTCTTACGAAGCTGAAAGATGCGGCAACAAAAACACATTAGGTATGGGTCACTATTAATGTAAGGAGGCAGGAGGATCATCTGACTTCAGTAATTAATCGGGAATTTGGGTCCTTGCACCTAGCCTGTATATTCTTCTTGACGTGTCTTTTTTTTCTTTTCCAGCAGTGGGGATTAAATCCTGGGGTTTTCTGTCCCTGAGCTACATGTCCAGCCCTTCTGAGTTTTTATTTCGAGGTAGGGTCTCTCCAATTTGCCAAGGCTGGTCTTGAACTTGCAGTCCTCCTGCCTTAATCTCCCAAGTTGCTGGGATTACAGGTGTATGTCTGCACTTGGTGTGTGTGGGTTTTTTTTTTTTTGTTCTTCTTAGAACAAAGAAAACTATGGACTGGTCATATGTCTGTGCCTGATTAAGATTAAAGACTGGGGAAGTGAAGGCAGAAACTTACTCCTAGTGTGAGTCAGATATAAATGGCTCAGTAACAGAAAATGTTTGTGGTTTTGCATTTGAGACTTGATAACTCCTTTTCTGTGGGCTCAAGGTAAGGCAGAGTATCATGGTGGAAGAAAGGCCGATAAACAGAGAGAGGAAGGGGAAAAGGGATGCAGGGAGGATGAACCCTTCCAGGGCATATTCCCAGTGACTCACTTCCTCTAGCTATGCCTGACCTGCCTATAATTACACCTAGTCATTCCATTCAAACCAGGATGCACTGATTAGGTTATAATTCTCACAGTCTAATCATTTTACCTCTGAATAGTCCTGCATTAGCACTAGATCTTTTGGGAGACAACTCGTATTTACACCATAATACTGGGGTTAAACACTTTCACTGCTGCTTACTAGTTGTTTTTCCTCTATAATTTGGTCTCCTGCCTGCAAAATGAAAAACAGATGTACTTACTATCTTGTACTGTCTCACAAGGTTGAGAGACCTTGATAAGATAACATGTTTTATAAAATGTTCAGAATAGTGTCTGGAACATAGTAAATACACAGTAAATAATTGTTCATTATTTTTATTACTATGTAGCTTTTGAACAAGACTTATAAAATTGTATGTGTGTGTGTGCGCGCGCATCTGTGCATATATGGAGAACATTGATAGAATCCAATACCCACTCGAGTCATTTAAATGTGGTACAAATATAAATACGATAATAAAAAATTATAAAGAGCTTCAATTATATAAGCTAATAGAATCTGAAATACTAGAGTCTTATTAAAATGAATAAGAACAGATTTTAGTCCAAGTCTTACTTCTTTTTATGTAGTGTGAGAGGTTCAGGGATATGTATAGAGAAGTGCTAGATCAACAGGCGAATTACTGCCAGAGCTTGATTATAAGTTGTTCTGAATTTTAAGGGTAAAAGGGAGGTTCACTTAAATTCAGTTATTTTCTAATTCTGAGAAGAATACAAGTTACTATGGAATAGGAAAAGGGGTAATTGAGAGCTTTTGATTTTTATCCTGGTGAAGATTAACACTTGAATTCAGCCTTTTAGCTTCATTTCCTGTTACTATTCTAGTGTGGGCTATGAGGAGGAGGATTTCTTACACAACTCATTCTTTATTCTGGGGCAAGAGTGCAGACAGATATGATCATGTACATGTATTTTGCAGCCACTTTCCAACTCAATTAATTTCCTAAGAGCATAGTGGTAATATTCAAAATTATCAGCAGTTTGCCTCATGTTCTCATTCCTGTTTACCTCTCTAACCTCATCTCTTAACCACTATTTCTTTTTTTTT